>NC_046126.1:2636819-2664319 GCF_010993605.1 Petromyzon marinus
AGAGGACCCATAGACTCACACAGAGGACCCATAGACTCACTACAGAGGACCCATAGACTCACTACAGAGGACCCATAGACTCACTACAGAGGACCCATAGACTCACTACAGAGGACCCATAGACTCACTACAGAGGACCCATAGACTCACTACAGAGGACCCATAGACTCACTACAGAGGACCCATAGACTCACACAGAGACCCATAGACTCACACAGAGACCCGGAACTCACTACAGAGACCCATAAACTCACTACAGAGGATCCATAGACTCACTACAGAGGACCCATAGACTCACTACAGAGACCCATAGACTCACTACAGAGACCCATAGACTCACTACAGAGGACCCATAGACTCACACAGAGGACCCATGGACTCACACAGAGACCCATAGACTCACTACAGAGGACCCATAGATTCACTACAGAGGACCTATAAACTCACACAGAGGACCCATGGACTCACACAGAGACCCATAGACTCACTACAGAGGACCCATAGACTCACTACAGAGGACCCATAGACTCACTACAGAGGACCCATAGACTCACTACAGAGGACCCATAGACTCACTACAGAGGAACCATAGACTCACTACAGAGGACCCATAGATTCACTACAGAGGACCCATAGACTCACTACAGAGGACCCATAGACTCACTACAGACCCATAGACTCACTACAGAGGACCCATAGACTCACTACAGAGACCCATAGACTCACTACAGAGACCCATAGACTCACTACAGAGACCCATAAACTCACACAGAGGACCCATAGACTCACTACAGAGGACCCATGGACTCACACAGACCCATAGACTCACTACAGAGGACCCATAGACTCACTACAGAGGACCCATAGACTCACTACAGAGACCCATAGACCCACTACAGAGGACCCATAGACTCACTACAGAGGATCCATAGACTCACACAGAGAGCCATAGACTCACTACAGAGGATCCATAGACTCACTACAGAGAACCCATAGACTCACTACAGAGACCCATAGACTCGCACAGAGACCCATAGACTCATTACAGAGGACCCATAGACTCACTACAGAGACCCATACACTCACTACAGAGGACCCATAGACTCACTACAGAGGACCCATAGACTCACTACAGAGGACCCATAGACTCACTACAGAGACCCATAGACTCACTACAGAGACCCATAGACTCACTACAGAGGACCCATAGACTCACACAGAGAGCCATAGACTCACTACAGAGGACCCATAGACTCACTACAGAGACCCATAGACTCACTACAGAGACCCATAGACTCACTACAGAGACCCATAGACTCACTACAGAGACCCATAGACTCACTACAGAGACCCATAGACTCACTACAGAGGACCCATAGACTCACACAGAGGACCCATAGACTCACTACAGAGGACCCATAGACTCACTACAGAGACCCATAGACTCACTACAGAGGACCCATAGACTCACACAGATAGCCATAGACTCACTACAGAGGACCCATAGACTCACTACAGAGACCCATAGACCCACTACAGAGGACCCATAGACTCACTACAGAGGACCCATAGACTCACACAGAGAGCCATAGACTCACTACAGAGGATCCATAGACTCACTACAGAGAACCCATAGACTCACTACAGAGACCCATAGACTCGCACAGAGACCCATAGACTCACTACAGAGGACCCATAGACTCACTACAGAGACCCATAGACTCACTACAGAGGACCCATAGACTTACTACAGAGACCCATAGACTCACTACAGAGACCCATAGACTCACTACAGAGGACCCATAGACTCACTACAGAGGACCCATAGACTCACTACAGAGGACCCGTAGACTCACACAGAGACCCATAGACTCACTACAGAGGACCCATAGACTCACTACAGAGGACCCATAGACTCACTACAGAGGACCCATAGACTCGCTACAGAGGACCCATAGACTCACTACAGAGGACCCATAGACTCACTACAGAGGACCCATTGACTCACACAGAGACCCATAGACTCACTACAGAGGACCCATAGACTCACTACAGAGGACCCATAGACTCACTACAGAGGACCCATAGACTCACTACAGAGGACCCATAGACTCACTACAGAGGACCCATAGACTCACTACAGAGGACCCATTGACTCACACAAGAGACCCATAGACTCACTACAGAGGACCCATAGACTCACTACAGAGGACCCATAGACTCACTACAGAGGACCCATAGACTCACTACAAGTGACCCATAGACTCACTACAGAGGACCCATAGACTCACTACAGAGGACCCATAGACTCACTACAGAGACCCATAGACTCACTACAGAGGACCCATAGACTCACTACAGAGGACCCATAGACTCACTACAGAGGATCCATAGACTCACTACAGAGGACCCATAGACTCACACAGAGACCCATCGTTTATTGTCGTTCCCCCGCACCTCCGATGAGCACGGCTGGCTACGTACGATGCAAAAGAAGTCCAGCGTGCCGTACGTACGTGAGCGTGCCGTACGTACGTACGTACGGCAAGCTCACGCAAAGCAATCGAGACGTGAAAGCCACAGCCGCGACAGGGGGCCTTTGCAGCGGCGATAGGAAGGAGAGAGGCTTTGTGAACGTGGGAGAGGGGGTCCCAGTTCACTATCAACCCCCTGTCAGGGTTTCCCCGCTTTCCACGCGGAATACTAATGCCAGGCCGGCCTTCGAGGCTCTGTGTCTCTCCGCTACTGAATAGGGGTTGGTGGGGGAGGTTTGGGGGCAGGGGAGGGAAACTCCCTCCGGAATGGAACGGGGTTGCCGCTGGAATGCGATATGAGCGTTTCGAAGCAAACGTTCATTATTATTATTATTACGACGATTATGAATATGGTGGGGACCGTTTTTGGCAGGATGAAAAATGATGCAAATCAAGAATAATAGGTTGCTACCCTTGCTGGCAATAATACAGGAGTTGTGTTAAGTATTTCAAACACCAAATAGAAACATTTTTTTGCAAGGAATCAACTTACTGTGCGGTAACCACGCACGGCACTTGTGGTGAACATGGAAACACAAATCATGGCTCTGTCAACAATAACATAAAATACTTTGCATTGTCCTTGACGCTGATTGGCCTACACCAGAGACAGCCGGTTTCTTCATGGCCTCGTCTCACCACCAGTGTCACACCAGAGGACAGCGCCAAAAGGCGAACGGTACAATGGCAATGCCACTATCAGAGCATTTATAGCAATGTTAGTCTATGGGCAATGTTAGTCTATGGGCAATGTTAGTCTGTGTGCAATGTAAGTCTATAGGCAATGTTAGTCTATGGGCAATGTTATTCTGTGTGCAATGTAAGTCTATGGGCAATGTTAGTCTATGGGCAATGTTAGTCTATGGGCAATGTTAGTATATGGGCAATGTAAGTATATGGGCAATGTAAGTCTATCGGCAATGTGAGTCTATGGGCAATGTGAGTCTATGGGCAATGTGAGTCTATGGGCAATGTTAGTCTATGGGCATTGTTAGTCTGTGTGCAATGTTAGTCTATGGGCAATGAAAGTCTATGGGCAATGTAAGTCTATGGGCAATGTTATTCTGTGGGTAATGTAAGTCTATGGGCAATGTTAGTCTATGGGCAATGTTATTGTGTGCAATGTAAGTCTATGGGCAATGTTGCTTTACGTACAATGTAAGTCTATGGGGCAATTTTAGTGAATGGGCAATGTAAGTCTATGGGTCCAGTGTTAGTCTATGGGTCCAGTGTTAGTCTATGGGTCCAGTGTTAGTCTATGGGTCCAGTGTTAGTCTCTATGGGCAATGTTAGTGCTTTGTACTAATATGTAAACACAGCAGGAAATATCTGCAGGTCCTTTTTGCCAGTATGAAAAGTATGAAAAATCAAGAGTAGGTTTTATCCTTTCTGGCAATAAAGCAGGAGTTGGAGGGAGAGGAAGGAACGGTCCGGTTTAACACCTCGTAGTTAGTAGTAGTGGTAGCAGCAGGCGGCTTTCGCGAACCAGTCTTATCCACGATGGAGGTTTGTGTTGGGGTCGATCGCGCGAAATCTGAATGCTTCGTTATACCCGCCGCAACGCGACCACACGGCCAATGAGTCAAGGGTTTGTCACGTGAGCAGAACGTGCCAGTGCGTTACGACTTCAGTACTGGGGAGTAAAGCGACAATCACGATCGCAACACGATCGTGAATGTTGTCGTGTTTAGTCGTGTGTGTAGTGTATGGTGCATTTTAAAGTGGCATAGTGTAGTCGTGTAATGTATAATGTAGTGTATAGTGTATTGCATATTTGTTACAGTGTATAGTAATGTAGTGAGCGGTAGTGTATCGGTGGTATGTTGAACTTCTTTTGCGCACCGTACGTAGCCCAACCGTGCTGAATCGGAGGCGAGTCGGAAGGACGACTTATGATTGCCGAGGTTGCAATCCAGTACACATGGGCTGTAACATAATAATATATCGCCACACTTGTGCCCTGACTCACAATACATTTGAACACTTCTAAGAATTTTGCCAACAATAACCGCGAGAAATGTGCTGCTGCCTCCGGGCTCTGTAGACCACCGGGAGAAGATTCCAGGCCACGCGTTGACAACACTGGCGGACAAGTGGAGACTTTTTGACTTTTTGAAGCTATGAACGTTACATTTGTTATGACGCTGCAGTGCATTATTCGTTCGTTTTGCAGACAAGTGTTAAAAACATTTTTGAGCACCCCCTTGGTGTTGGTTTGTAGCACAGCGCCACGGCTCCCCACTCAGCGACGCGCACAGACGCGGAACAGCAAACGTCCCAATACTGCCACAGTGAACTTCCAGAAGTTATAGGCAGACCGCCCCCGCCCGGCTTTGTTAGATACGTGCGTGCCCTAGTTCGACGGAGCATTATACAACGCCGTGATAGAGCGGTTATTTATTGTGATGGGGGGGGGGGGGAGCAGGCAAATGCTAAATGTGTGGCGTCAATCCCTCCGCCACCTGACGCAGCCAATTGGCGCCAACGAAAGCGCGTGCCGATCGCGTCGCCGGCTCGGCAAGCCGCGCCGGGGCTCACCGGCGCGGCTTCTGTGACGCCGCGCCGGTCGCGTAACACCGCGGTAGCAGCCGGCGGCGGCGGCGGCGGCAGCAACAACCACCGCCACCACCGCCACCACCACCACCGCCACCACCGCCACCACCACCGCCACCACCACCGCTACCACCACCGCCACCGCCATCACCACCACCACCACCACCACCGCCACCGTGCGCGTCCCATACCGGCGGACTAATCCCCCGCTCGAGGAGCAAGACCCTGAGTTATCCCGCGGTTCCCCGCCGAGGGCGGGTCCCTTTGGAGTGTCGAGCACGCGAGGGGCCTCCCGAAGCCCGGTGGGAACGAGCCGTCGGCGGCTCGCGCCTCCTCCCTCCATCGCACGTCTCTCCCGGGGCGCCTCCGCTGACTCGCAGCGGCTCTGCCGGCCCCTAACACCCACCCCCCCCCCCGGGATAGCCTTCACGGACCGTCGGGACAAGTGCTGTTAGCGAGTAGCAGCAGCACCCTATGGAGGCCGGCACTGCGGCACACGAGCGGGTGGGGTGGCCAGCACCACGCCCGCCCGGCCGCCTTTGTCTTCCCAGTGCCGATCTTTACACACTGCCACGCCTTTGCCCCCCCTTCTACCCATGGACCACTGCGGTTTTTGCTTTGTTACGTTAATTTGATAACCGTCGCTCGCGTACGTACATACGTACATACATATATATCTGTAACCGCGATGGAGAGACTTGCCCGGTCGGGGGGAGGATCCCAGTTTATTTATTCACATCTAAAAAGACAACAGTTACCCCCCCCCCCCCTCCTCCACTATCTGGAGGGAGAATGCGCCAACAGGTAAAAAATGAACCGTACCCCCAGAGGGTGCGAGATGCCCTTTCTGGGGGTAGCGCGACACGGCCAGATTTTATTTTTCAAGAAGCTAAATCATCGATAACACAACTTAAGCGCACGGGCAAAAGTAAGTTACAACTTAGATTTAAAGCTTTCGTGACTGCAGGGATTCATCTTCTGGGTTCTTTCGGTAAAGTCACGTAGAATGGAGATAAAATGATCAAAAGAATAATAACAGAATAAAAATCTCACTACGGAAGGCTACTTGTGTTGTGGCCGAAACGTCGTGATAATTTAATTCTGTTATTATTCATTTTTTTATTATTTTATCTCCATTCTACGTGACTTTACCGAAAGAACCCAGAAGATAAGTTACAACTGTACTGTGTTTCATCAAACCCTACGTGTTTATTAACATTGTACATTTCTTAACGGTTGACAACCAAAGGGGTTTGCATGGCTTCAGTAAAGGTGAAGATAGCGCAGCTCGAGAGAGACGCTTCACTGCCAAAGATCCTGGGTTATTTAAACCCCACGTTTTCAAGCCACCTGTGTGGATCCACAAACCCTCAAGTGCGGTGAGTGCAATGGTCTCAGCCTGGTCACCAAGAAATATATATATACAGGGACTCCTCTACTTACGAACTTTCAGAGATACGAACAAACCTGTCCCTGTTATTTTATTTTATAAATTTGTTATTTTATTCTCATTCTACGTGACTTTACCGAAAGAACCAAAGAAGATGAATTCTTGCAGTCACGAAAGCTTTAGATCGAAATTTAAACCTGTCCCTGTATGTCCAGTTGCCTGTTCGGACCGAGAGTCGAAAGTTCAATCACGGCACAATAGATGGCGGTGGTGGGATCTACATCTGCAGAACGTGAAGAACCAGTGGCATCTACATCTGCAGAACGTGAAGAACCAGTGGCATCTACATCTGCAGAATGTGAAGATCCAGTGGCATCAACATCTGCAGAACGTGAAGAACCAGTGGCATCTACATCTGCAGAACGTGAAGAACCAGTGGCATCTACATCTGCAAAACGTGAAGAACCAGTGGCATCTACATCTGCAGAATGTGAAGAACCAGTGGCATCAACATCTGCAGAACGTGAAGAACCAGTGGCATCTACATCTGCAGAACGTGAAGAACCAGTGGCATCTACATCTGCAGAACGTGAAGAACCAGTGGCATCTACATCTGCAGAACGTGAAGAACCAGTGGCATCTACATCTGCAGAATGTGAAGAACCAGTGGCATCAACATCTGCAGAACGTGAAGAACCAGTGCCATCTACATCTGCAGAACGTGAAGAACCAGTGGCATCTACATCTGCAGAACGTGAAGAACCAGCGGCATCAACATCTGCAGAATGTGAAGAACCAGTGGCATCAACATCTGCAGAACGTGAAGAACCAGTGGCATCTACATCTGCAGAACGTGAACAATCAGTGGCATCTACATCTGCAGAACGTGAACAATCAGTGGCATCTACATCTGCAGAACGCGAAGAGCCAGTGGCATTTACATCTGCAGAACGTGAAGAACCAGTGGTATCTACATCTGCAGAACGTGAAGAACCAGTGGAATTTACATCTGCAGAACGTGAAGACCTAGTGGCATCTACATCTGCAGAACGTGATGAACCAGTGGCATCTACATCTGCAAAACGTGAAGAACCAGTGGCATCAACATCTGCAGAATGTGAAGAACCAGTGGCATCTACATCTGTAGAATGTGAAGAACCAGCGGCATCTACATCTGCAGAACGTGAAGAAGCAGTGGCATCTATATCTGCAGAACATGAAGAACCAGTGGCATCTACATCTGCAGTACGTGAAGAACCAGTGTCATCTACATCTGCAGAACGTAATGAACCAGTGGCATCTACATCTGCAAAACGTGAAGAACCAGTGGCATCAACATCTGCAGAATGTGAAGAACCAGTGGCATCTACATCTGTAGAATGTGAAGAACCAGTGGCATCTACATCTGCAGAACGTGAAGAACCAGTGGCATCTACATCTGCAGAACATGAAAAACCAGTGGCATCTACATCTGCAGTACGTGAAGAACCAGTGTCATCTACATCTGCAGAACGTGAATAACCAGTGGCATCTACATCTGCAGAACGTGAAGAACTAGTGACATCTACATCTGCAGGAGATTATACAACGTTTAAAGCCATTCCCCATGTTTAGTGTGCACGCCATTCAACGTGATCGGAATCGACAGGAGTAAAGTTTGGACTCATGAACAGATCGACTTACGAACGGACCTCTGGAACCTAACTCGTTTGTAAGTGGAGGAGGCCCTGTGAACTTTAAAAAAAAATCACATTTACCGTAGTTCCGCATTTAACGTTGCAACATTGCAGCTGTGAGAATAAAAAAAACCTATCGATTTGCATGTAGGGCGACGAACCGTTACTCACACGTGACAAGCGGGGGCTTGGGAAAGTGCTGCCCCCTACTGGTGTGTGTACACTAGAGGTCTCTTGAAGTAGAAAAAACGATCAATCAAAACCATTTTTTTTTTCATTTCTATCAGGCGTAAGGCACCCAGTGAGCTGTGCCGTAGCTCTTTTTCAGAAGCGACCACCTGCCCATCACACGCGAAAGCTCAACGAAGTGGCTCATCATTAAATGTATATCAGCCCAATTAATGTAGAGACACGTAGATTTGCATAGAGACCCTTAGAGTCACATAGAGACTCATAGACTCACATTGAGACCTATACACTCACATAGAGACCCTTAGAGTCGTATAGACACCCATGGACTCTATAGAAACTAAAACACTCTAAACGTGTGACGTCGATTGTAAATGTGGGTGGGGAAAACCGGAAAACCCAGATAACAAATCCACGCGACCACGTGGAGAGAGAGAGAGAGAGACACACAAACTCCAAATACACAGCAGTCGGGAATGAACCCACGACCTCCTGCGTAACAGGCGAGGCAGTCAACATCTCCTAGCCACCGTGATGATGATGATGATGATGAGAGGGAGAGACACGCAAACTCCAAATATACAGCAGCAGGCGTCGGGGTCGGGAATGAACCCACGACCTCCTGTGTACCAGGCGAGGCAGTCAACATTTCCTAGCCACCGTGATGATGATGATGATGAGAGGGAGAGACACGCAAACGCCAAATATACAGCAGCAGGCGTCGGGGTCGGGAATGAAACCACGACCTCCTGTGCACCAGGCGCGAGGCATTCAACATCTCCGAGTTCCCATCAACGAGAGCGCCGGGGTGGCAAAAACTCGGCGGCTTTGCCGCGCCAGTGCAGAAGCCCCACCATGTGTAGGCCCCCGCCGGCGGCGTTGTCCGTCAGAACACACCGAGAGAGAGAGAGAGCTCGAAATACGCAAACTGGCGAGTCGGGGCTGGGGGGCAGTAATCGTGGGTTGGAAATGCGCAATATCGTTGCGCTCGTCCACTGGATGGGTTTCTGTGTTAGTCGATGGGTCTCCGTGTGAGTCGATGGGTTTTCAACGTGAATCTACGGGTTCCTATGTGAGTCTACGGGTCTCTATGTGAGTCGATGGGTCTCTATGTGAGTCGATGGGTCTCTATGTGAGTCGATGGGTCTCTATGTGAGTCTATGGGTCCTATGTGAGTGGATGGGTCTCTACGTGAATCTATGAGTCTCTGTGAGTCTACGAGTCTCTGTGAGTCGATGGGTCTCTATGTGAGTCGATGGGTCTCTATGTAAGTCGATGGGTCTCTGTGAGTCTACGAGTCTCTATGTGAATCTATGGGTCTCTGTGAGTCTACGGGTCCCTATGTGAATCTAAGGATAGCTGTGTGAGTCTACAGGTCTCTATGTGAGTCGATGGGTCCCTATGTGAGTCTACGGGTCTCTATGTGAGTCTATGGGTCCTATGTGAGTGGATGGGTCTCTACGTGAATCTATGAGTCTCTGTGAGTCTACGAGTCTCTATGTGAGTCGATGGGTCTCTATGTGAGTCGATGGGTCTCTGTGAGTCGATGGGTCTATGTAAGTCTGTGGGTCTCTATGTGAGTCTATGGGTCTCTATGTGAGTCGATGGGTCTCTATGTGAAACTGGGTTTTTATGTGAATCTATAGGTCTCTATCTGAGTCTACGGGTCCCCCTATGTGAGTCGATGGGTCTCCGTGTAAGTCAGTGGGTCTCTATGTGAGGCTACGGGTCTCTATGTAAGTCTATGGGTCTCTATGTGAGTCTACGAGCTCCGTGCGAGTCAATGGGTCTCTGTGAGTCGACGGGTCCTCTGTGAGTCGATGGGTCCTCTGTGAGTCGATGGGTCTGTGTGTGAGTCTATGGTTCTATGGGTGAGTATGTGGGTCTCTATGTGGGCCTATGCATCTTATTGTTAGTCTATGGGTCTCTGTGAGTATCACTATTAAGCTATGGGCATCTGTGTGGTTCTATGGGTCTCATGCGTCTGTACAATGTTTATACATTGTGAAAAGAATATGCGTTTGACCCTTTTTGGTCATCAGTGTTCCGATACTGGCATTGTCTCTGTACCGTTCGCCTTTTAGCGTCCTTCTCTGGTCTGACACTGGTGGTGAGACTGGGCCATAAAGAAACCTGCTGTCTCTGCTGTAGGCCAATCAGTGTAAAAGGCAATGCATTATATATGTTATTGTTGTCAGAGCCATGTTTTGTGTTTGCATGTTCACCACAAGTGCCGTGCGTGGTCAACACAGTCACTTGATTCCTTGCAAAAAAGGTTTATATTAGGTGTTTGAAATACCTAACACAACCCCTGCTTTATTGCCAGCAAGGCCAAACAGATTTTCTTGTTTTCCATCATTTTTGAGAGTACTGGCTAAAAAAAAATGTCCCCTCTATATACATGTATACAATATATCGGTAAAATACACATTGTATTGAACTGATGCATGGTTACGCACACATCGCTTTACCAACAACAACAGCAACAACAACCGCCATTGGCCACTAAGTGGCTGTGACGTCACCACGGCGCTTGTGCCAGGCTAGGTGCACGTTGAGGCCACGTGAATTGTCGAACGCCCGCTGGCAAGGAGGTCACGGGGCAGACCCAGCAGGTGCCACGGGTCGACTGACTGAGATGACCGCTGGTCTATGCACCACCTGTGCCCCCTACTGTGCCAGGCTAGGTGCAGGAGGTCACGGGGTAGACCCTGCAGGTGCCACGGGTCGACTGACTGAGATGACCGCTGGCCGATGCACCACCTGTGCCCCCTACTCTGCCAAACAAAGATAAAGGTCCCCCGTCTATCCTGTAACAGACTGTTGGGGCAAGGTGCTGTTAGCGAGCAGCACCTATAAAGGCCGGAACGGCACGCGAGCTGGGTGGGTGGCCAGCACCACGCCCGGCCGCCTTTGTCTCTCCAGCGGCGATGTTTGCTGCACGACCGCACCAGGCGCTCATTTGCGGCTGAGTCGACCTAGGGGAGGCCCAAGACCGGTTCCGATTGAATTTTTACCTCGGGTCGCCGGGTCCGTTCGCGTCGCGGCGCGGCGCTGACGGCCAAACCAACGCGGGCTGCTGTCACGTTTACTAAAATCGTGGCACGCCAAAAATTCCACAACGCCATTTAGAAACGTTGGAGGGCTTGGCTCTTTAAAAAAAAAAAGATGTTGAAGAAGCAAAGGTGTGAGGGGTGGGGTGGGGAGGTGAAATAAACCCAGCCAGCATTGCAGCACGGAAGCGGGGGAGGTGCGTTCAGGAACAAAGTGTACGGAGAGACGTTGCGCGCTCTCTACCCTCTCAGCTGCAAACCCTCTCGGGAGGGGGCGCGGGGGTGTTGGTGGCGGCGGTGGCGGTGGTAGAGAAGTGGAGCACGTGGGAAGTCTGCAGGCTCACACGCCTAACCAAATTGCGCCTCTGCCGCATCATCCTTGTTGTTCTTGTTGTTCTTGTTGTGAGTCTCACGTTCGCGAGGACACGCGCCGGGGTGGGGTGGGCCGGGCGAGGGTGAACTTGGCGGGAAGGAAGGAAACTTTAAATGAAAATGAGCGGGCAAAGGCGCTGCCCCTGCAATTCCGCTGCTTGCACCACTGCTGGGCAGAAGGGCCCTCAACTCCAGAGGGGAATCAACCACTCTAGGGTGTGGGGGGGGGTTAAAACAAATCTTTCCCCACTCCATAGTTTCAACTTGCCGTGCCCGGGAGATTGACACGGTGCCCCCCCCCCCCCCCGGTATGTGTGCTGCCAGCCACTGTGATACTCGTTTTATCCACCCGGGAGTTGATGATGAGCCGAGTCGAGCCACTCACCGACCCCGACCGGGAATGGAACTCCACTCGCGTTGGCGAGACAACTCACTCTGCCGTCAAACGGCGGGCGGGTTTCTGGGTGGATAGGGGTGGACAGAGGGTGACAGAGGGTGACAGAGGGTGACAGAGGTGGATAGAGGGTGGACAGAGGGTTACAGAGGGTGACAGAGGATTACAGAGGATGACAGAGGGTGACAGGGGTGGACAGAGGGTGACAGAGGGTGGACAGAGGGTGGACAGGGGTGGACGGAGGGTGACAGAGGGTGACAGAGGGTGGACAGAGGGTGACAGGGTGGCAGAGGGTGGACAGGGGTGGACGGAGGGTGACAGAGGGTGACAGGGGTGGACAGAGGGTTACAGAGGGTGACGGAGGGTGGACAGAGGGTGGACAGAGGGTGGACAGAGGGTGGACAGTGGTGGACAGTGGGTGACAGGGGTGGATAGGGGTGGACAGAGGGTGGACAGAGGGTGACAGAGGGTGACAGAGGGTGACAGAGGGTGGACAGAGGGTGGACAGCGGGTGACAGCGGGTGGACAGCGGGTGACAGCGGGTGACAGGGTGACAGCGGGTGACAGCGGGTGACAAGAGGATAACAAGAGGATGACAAGAGGATGGGCAGAGGGTTACAGAGGGTGACAGAGGCTGGACAGGGGTGGACAGGGGTGGACAGAGGGTGGACAGAGGGTGGACAGAGGGTGACAGAGGGTGACAGAGTTGGCGGTGGCGCGGGAATTTGAGACGAGCGGTGTTTGACCGTCGCCTCACCAGGAGATGGAATCGAACCGTCGCTCGCTCGGGGCCGCAAGTATTCCAGCAGCCGCGTGCCGCTTGAACTGCCGGTCACGCACCAGTGGCAGATCCCCCTAGCCTGGAATTAAATGGGTTATAATCCCTCTGTCATCATTATTATTAGTTCTTCATCATTATTATTATATTCATTTATTAGCCTGCCACGTGTGTTTTTTTTTTTGCGGATGTAGGAAATTGCATCGGCCGAAAAATAAAGAACAAAAAAAATCTGCATATAAATAAGTCTTTTTGTTCCCAATAAGCGATATATATTATTTTTATTGCGCGGCAAATTGTATCCTGAAACTGCGGTCGCGCGTGTGGCAGCTCGGGATGGAGAATGTGTGTGTGTGTGTGTGTAGGGGGGGGGGGGGGGGGGTTATTTTATTTTATTATCACCATCTCGGCGACGGTAAAATCATTTCTCGCTCGATCGCAAATCGTTGGCGCTTTGCGTTTGCGAGCTCGAAGCTTTGCTTGAAAAGTCAATCTGGCGCACTCTTTAGATCCAACGCTTTCTTGCGCGGCGAGCGAAAGAAATATATAAAAAAAAAATTCTCTCTCTCTCTCTTTTCTTCTTTTGCATTTTTTTCGCGATTTTAATTTTGTTACGCACTGCACACTCCGTCGAGAATTTTCCGCAGAGCCGGTCGCGCCGAAAAGCCGCGGTTTAAAAATAGCGAAAAAACGCAGAATGAAAGCCCTCCGCCGTGATCTGCACCGTCATGAGACCCATTCTAATGTCATTTTCAAAATGTATAATACCATCTTACTTTTAAACATATTTCAACGAGGCAGGGAGGGAGGGAGGCATGGATGGGGTGGGCACCTTACATCTGGGGGGTGTGTTTAGATGCGAGGAATACGGTCTCAGAGAATCAAATCAGGCTCAGATTGGCGTTCAGAAGCAAAGCAAGCGTCCGAAGGTTTTTCCCCGCTCGCATTGGAGAACTGGCTGGGTGGTCGTGGTGGTGGTGGTGGTGTTGGAGGTGGTGGTGGTTGGGAGGGGGGGGAGGGATTCCAGGATCTAGCTCTGCAGTGTCCGCTTCTGCGAGACGTTCGCCGGCGGGCGGGCGGGCGGGCGGGTCTCGCTTATTGGCGAGAGCGGGAACGATGACGACTATTGCGATGATGATCGTGATCGCGATGATCATGATCGCGATGATGGCCACGCTGATGATCGTGATCGCGATGATGGCCACGCTGATGATCGTGATCGCGATGATAGCCACGCTGATGATCGTGATCGCGATGATGATCGCGATCGCGATGATCATGATCGCGATGATGGCCACGCTGATGATCGTGATCGCGATGATGGCCACGCTGATGATCGTGATCGCGATGATGGCCACGCTGATGATCGTGATCGTGATGATGATCGTGATCGCGATGATCATGATCGCGATGATGGCCACGCTGATGATCGTGATCGCGATGATGGCCACGCTGATGATCGTGATCGCGATGATGGCCACGCTGATGATCGTGATCGCGATGATGATCGTGATCGCGATGATCATGAACGCGATGATGGCCACGCTGATGATCATGATCGCGATGATGGCCACGCTGATGATCGTGATCGCGATGATCATGATCGCGATGATGGCCACGCTGATGATCATGATCGCGATGATGGCCACGCTGATGATCGTGATCGCGATGATGGCCACGCTGATGACCGTGATCGCGATGATGGCCACGCTGATGATCGTGATCGCGATGATCATGATCGCGATGACGGCCACGCTGATGGTCATGATCGCGATGATGGCCACGCTGATGATCGTGATCGCGATGGTGATTGCGATGATGGTCGCGATCACGGCGATGATGACTGTCGACCACGATGGTGATGAGCCATGACGACTGTGACCACGACGACGACGCGGGCGAACAAATGACAAAAACGATTTTTTAAAAAGATGTCATAATGCAACAGTTTGAACAGCAAATCCGCGCGTTCCCAATAATCGATGCCTATCGATTGGATCCCTGACGACATCGCTCATTGGGAAATTGCTAGCATTCGCCTCGGAGCGGTCGTCCACTACGCTACGATTATTATCATGATTTTTATTGTATTTTACATCTCTTCATTTGCTTGCGCGTACTTGTACACTCACGCACCACGGATCACGTGCTCGGTCCGCCGCTCGATTCGATATTCGCGCTGGGAGGATCGGCGCCGTCCCATCGCGGGGCTAAAAGTTCCCCTGCCCGTGACAGGAGATGACAGCGCTTGACGGGGACCCCCCACCTCCTCGGCCACCCTCCCCTCCCCCCTCCCCCCCCCCCCGAAATAAAAAAACCACGACGTCTCACAGCCGCGTCCGTCACGCACCGCTGGCACGTGCACCCTCCATCCTCTGCCCCCCCCCCCCCCGCCTGTTCATCCCCGAGGCTTCCTTGTTGTCGTGCACGTGGCGGCGATGAAGCGCGTCCCCGCGTGCAACGTCGGTCGTCGGCTTAGCAGCAGCGGCAGTAGTAGCAGCAGCAAGAGCAGCAGCAGTAGTAGCAGCAACAGCAGCAGTAGTAGCAGCAACAGCAGCAGTAGTAGCAGCAACAGCAGCAGTAGTAGCAGCAACAGCAGCAGTAGTAGCCGCAGCAGCAACAGCGGCAGCAACAGCAGCAGCGGCAGTGGCAGCAGCAGTAGCAGCAGCAGCAAGAGCAGCAGCAGTAGTAGCAGAAACAGCAACAGCAGCAGCAAGAGCAGCAACAGCAGCAGCTAGCAGCAGCAACAGCGGCAGCGGCAGCAGCAGCAGTAGCAGCAGCAAGAGCAGCAACAGCAGCAACAGCAGCAACAGCGGCAGCAGCAGCAGCGGCAGTGGCAGCAGCAGCAACAGCAGCAACAGCAACAGCGGTAGCAGTAGTAGCAGCAGTAGCAACAGCGGCAGCAACAGCAGCAGTAGTAGCAGCAGCAACAGCAGCAAGAGCAGCAAGAGCAACAGCAGCAGTAGCAGCAGCAACAGCGGCAGCAGCAGCAGCAGTTGCAACAGCAGCAGCAGTAGAAGCAGCAACAGCAGCAGTAGCAGCAGTAGCAGCAGCAGCAGCAACAGCAGCAGTAGCAGCAGCAGTAGCAGCAGCAGTAGCAACAACAGCAGCAGCAGCAACAGCGGCGGCTTTTTGGCTCGGCCGTCGCCGCATCGCGCGGCGCTGCCGGGCGCGATTCCACCGCGGCCGTCTGGAACCCTCTTCCCTTCCGATATTCGGAAGCCGCCGGGAGCCGCCTATGCACCTTAAAATCATCGTCAAGATTGACAAACTCATTTCTTTAGAACGGATTTTTGTGTTAGTTTGTTGTCCTTCCCCCCCCCGCCCGCCCGCCCGCACCTCCGATTGACACGGTTGGCTACGTACGGTGCGAAAGAAGTTCAACGTACACACACACACACACATGAGCATGGGTGTCCGTGGGTCTCTGTGAGTCTATGTGCTTGCAAACAAGCCTCTCTAGATCTCTGTGGGCCTTTCTGGGTCTATTCCCACCGATGTTAGGCGACCACCACTGAGAGCTACACACTTTTAAATCATCACCTCGATTGAAAACTCATAAAATAATAAAGGTGTCAGTTTTTGTGCCAGTTAAAAGGGTAAAACCTATTCCTATATCTTGTTTCTGGCAAAGGAGGTCTCATGATGTTAATGCTCACCCCGAGCCCTCAATACTCTGATAGTGCGCTGTTTTTGAGTTGTACGCCTTTTGGCGTCTTCTGGTCCAACACCAATGGAGACTAAAGTGCTCTAAGAAAAGCCGTCTCGGGTGTGGACCAATCAAATTCAAGGACAGTGCCAATATTATGATCAGAGTTGTCTTTTTTGTTTGCATTTTCACTGCTTGTGTTGTGGTCATTGCAAACATGATGCCTTGAATAAAGGTGTCAGTTTTTGTGCCAGTTAAAAGGGTAAAACCTATTCCTACTGAAAACTCATTTGTTGAGAACTGCTTGTCATTGTTGCGTTTAGTTTTGCCGTCCTTCCCCCCCCCCCGCGCCTCGGATTAGTTGGCTGCGTACGGTGCGAAAGAAAGTTGAACGTGCGTGCATACGTGTACGTGCCTGAGCAGTGCGAGAGCCAGGGGGATGGTGCAGCCCCCATTACATTTGAAGTGGGTTTTTTTGTTTGTTTTTCTGCCAGGTTTAAGGGCCCCTCGGAGCCGTGTAGCTCTTTGTCAGAAGCGACCTGGCCACCGCAAATGATGATAGCTATCGGGGAGTGGCTCTTCATCATCGTCGTCATCGTCATCATCGTCGTCATCGTCATCATCGCGTGGACACTCATGGCGACAGACGAATACTCTAAACGCGTGGTGACGTTGATTCGAAATGTGGAGGGGAAAACCGGAGGACCCGGAGAAAAAAAAATCCACGTGACCGTGGGGAGAGAGACACGCAGACTCCAAATATACAGCAGCAGCAGGCGTCAGGGTCGGGATCGAACCCACGTCCTCCTGTATACCAGGCGAGGTAGTTAACATCTCATAGCCACCGTGATGATGATGATGAGAGAGAGAGACACGCAAACTCCAAATATACAGCAGCAGGCATCAGGGTCGGGATCGAACCCACGTCCTCCTGTATACCAGGCGATGTAGTTAACATCTCATAGCCACCGTGATGATGACGAGAGAGAGAGAGAGACACGCAAACTCCAAATATACAGCATCGGGCGTCAGTGTCAGGATCGAACCCACGACCTCCTGTATACCAGGCGAGGTAGTCAACATCTCCTAGCCACCGCGACTCATGAGGGGCATTGCATCGCCGCACGTTGTGCGGTCTCCGTTTGGATTGGGCGAGCGAGTGGGTGCGTGAGCGGCTCGGTGAGCGGCTGGGTGAGTGAGTGGGTGGGTTAGAGGGTGAATGAGAGGCTGAGTGAGCGGCTGAGTGAGTGAATGAGTGTTGTTGTTGTTGTTGCTGCGACCGCGCAGCGTTCGAACGCCGCGCGGTCGAAACAAACGCGGCCGGTGTCCAGTTCGCACCGAACCCCTCCCGCCCGGGGGGGGGGGGGGGGGGCGGGGAACCGACCAGCAAAGGTCACGGGGTCACGGGCAGCAGGCGGCACCGCCCATCGCACGGTGGGAAGCGGTGGCCGACAAACAGAGCGGCCGGTGCGGCTCGTCGATAAGGATAACACGCGGTTGGGCTGACGGGCTGCCGGACAGAAAAACAAATGTAACGGATGGATGCGACGGACGGACTAACAGACTGATGGACTGACATACTGATGGACTGACAGACTGATGGACTGACAGATGAAGGACTAACAGACTGACGAACTAACAGACTGACGGACTAACGGACTGACAGACTAACAGGCTGATGAACTAACAGACTGATGGACTGACAGACTGATGGACTGACAGACTGATGGACTGACAGATGAAGGACTAACAGACTGACGAACTAACAGACTGACGGACTAATGGACTAACATACTGATGGACTGACAGACTGGTGGACTGACAGATGAAGGACTAACAGACTGACGAACTAACAGACTGATGGACTAACAGACTGATGGACTGTTGGACTAAAGGAATGATGGACTAACAGACTAACAGACTGATGGACTAACAGACTGATGGACTAACAGACTGACGTACTAACGGACTGATGGACTAACAGACTGATGGACTAACAGACTGATGGACTGACAGATGAAGGACTAACAGACTGACGAACTAACAGACTGATGGACTGATGGACTGACGGACTAACGGAATGATGGACTAACAGACTAACAGACTGATGGACTAACAGACTGACGGACTAACGGACTGACAGACTTAACAGGCTGATGGACTAACAGACTGATGGACTGACAGACTGATGGACTGACAGACTGGTGGACTGACAGATGAAGGACTAACAGACTGACGAACTAACAGACTGATGGACTAACAGACTGATGGACTGTCAGACTAACGGAATGATGGACTAACAGACTAACAGACTGATGGACTAACAGACTGATGGACTAACAGACTGACGTACTAACGGACTGATGGACTAACAGACTGATGGACTAACAGACTGATGGACTGACGGACTAACAGGCTGACGGACTAACAGACTGATGGACTGACAGACTGATGGGCTGATAAGTGTGACGAATGGAAGCAAAGAATGGACGGGCCCAGGAAGCCGGCGTCGTCGGAAAGAAAGATAGCCGGTTCACACGGGGGGCGGCCGGGGAGAGGGGTCTGCTAATCTGCAGACGGCCGTCTCACCAACACAGGCATGAAAAAATATATATTCCCAGAGTCAGTTTAACAGCGTAGTCGTCGTCGTAGTAGTCGTGGTAGTTTAGAGGCTTTCAAGACGAAATAATCGATGTTTTTGGGTTGGGTCTTGTCAATGTCAACGCGTCGTTAAATCCGCCACCCACCCCGTGTGGGTGCGTATCGGAGGGGAAAACCCACAGCGACATTTGCTAATGTCAGTGTAACTCAAATTGTAAATATCGGGACCTTTTTGCCAGCATCAAAGTATGAAAAGTTTTAATAAACTTTTGGGGCACGTGCTGCTGGCGAGCACCTATGAAGGCCGGAACGGTACACGAGGGGGCGGGTGGCCAGCACCACGCCCGGCCGCCTTTGTCTCCCCTGTTGTGATGTTTTTACACAGTGCACCAGGTACTCATTTGGGGAGGAGGCCCAGGACCGGTTCAGATTATCGCTATCACCGCTGTTGATGGCCACGAGCGAGAATCGAACTCGGGTCGCCGGGCTAACCGCCATAGTAGCGCTCCTCACAGCAGGAGGTACACACACCGCGCACACACTCCGCGCACACACACCACACACACCGCACACACACACTGCGCCCACACATACCACGCACAAACACCACACACACTACGTGCGCACACCACGCGCACACACCACGCACACACACCACGCACACACATCACCCACACACCGCACACACACCGCGCACACACACCACCCACACACACCACGCACACACACCACACACACCACGTGCGCACACCACGCGCGCACACCACGCACACAAACACCACACACACCACACACCACGCACACCACACACAACACCCACACACCACGCACACAAACACCACACACACCACACACGCCACACACACCACACACACCACGCACGCCACACACACTCACACCGTGAGCAAGGGGTAATTGGAGAAAGCCAAGGGGGGGGGGGGGGGGTGCGGGTTTTAGATTCCCCGGCCTTGTAATGAGAGGACGAGAGGCTTGGATACAAGAGGGCTTGCGTGCGGGGGATTGTAATTCTGTCTTGAACCGGGACCGTTTGGAGTTGTGTTGCGTTGAGTGGAGTTGCCCACCCTGGGCGCTGCGGGGAACTCTGCCACTCCCTGCCCACCGATGAGGAGAATCCAACCGCAGGGCTGCCCAACGGAAGGAGGTCCCTGGTCGCCATCTTGTCGAGTTGCCGCCCCGGTTGTTTAACTTCTCGCAGTGCGGTGGACAACTTGCCCATGGTAATGTCGCCAGTCTAATCACCTTACCCATGGTAATGTCGCCAGTCTAATCTAATCACCTTACCCATGGTAATGTCGCCAGTCTAATCACCTTACCCATGGTAATGTCGCCAGTCTAATCACCTTACCCATGGTAATGTCGCCAGTCTAATCAACTTTCCCATGGTAATATCCCCAGTCTAATCACCTTACCCATGGTAATGATGCCAGTCTAATCACCTTACCCATGGTAATGTCGCCAGTCTAATCACCTTACCCATGGTAATGATGCCAGTCAAATCACCTTACCCATGGCAATGTCGCCAGTCTAATCACCTTACCCATGGTAATGATGCCAGTCTAATCACCTTACCCATGGTAATGATGCCAGTCTAATCACCTTACCCATGGTAATGTCGCCAGTCTAATCACCTTACCCATGGTAATGATGCCAGTCTAATCACCTTACCCATGGTAATGATGCCAGTCTAATCACCTTACCCATGGTAATGATGCCAGTGTAATCACCTTACCCATGGTAATGATGCCAGTCTAATCACCTTACCCATGGTAATGTCGCCAGTCTAATCACCTTACCCATGGTAATGATGGCAGTCTAATCACCTTACCCATGGTAATATCACCAGTCTAATCACCTTACCCATGGTAATGATGCCAGCCTAATCACCTTACCCATGGTAATATCACCAGTCTAATCACCTTACCCATGGTAATGATGCCAGTCTATTCACCTTACCCATGGTAATGTCGCCAGTCTAATCACCTTACCCATGGTAATGATGCCAGTCTAATCACCTTACCCATGGTAATGATGCCAGTCTAATCACCTTACCCATGGTAATGATGCCAGTCTAATCACCTTACCCATGGTAATGATGCCAGTCTAATCACCTTAACCCATGGTAATGATGCCAGTCTAATCACCTTACCCATGGTAATGATGCCAGTCTAATCACCTTACCCATGGTAATGATGCCAGTCTAATCACCTTACCCATGGTAATGATGCCAGTCTAATCACCTTACCCATGGTAATGATGCCAGTCTAATCACCTTACCCATGGTAATGATGCCAGTCTAATCACCTTACCCATGGTAATGATGCCAGTCTAATCACCTTACCCATGGTAATGATGCCAGTCTAATCACCTTACCCATGGTAATGATGCCAGTCTAATCACCTTACCCATGGTAATGTCGCCAGTCTAATCACCTTACCCATGGTAATGATGCCAGTCTAATCACCTTTCCCATGGTAATGATGCCAGTCTAATCACCTTACCCATGGTAATGATGCCAGTCTAATCACCTTACCCATGGTAATGATGCCAGTCTAATCACCTTACCATGGTAATGATGCCAGTCTAATCACCTTACCCATGGTAATGATGCCAGTCTAATCACCTTACCCATGGTAATGATGCCAGTCTAATCACCTTACCCATGGTAATGATGCCAGTCTAATCACCTTACCCATGGTAATGATGCCAGTCTAATCACCTTACCCATGGTAATGATGCCAGTCTAATCACCTTACCCATGGTAATGATGCCAGTCTAATCACCTTACCCATGGTAATGTCGCCAGTCTAATCACCTTACCCATGGTAATGATGCCAGTCTAATCACCTTACCCATGGTAATGATGCCAGTCTAATCACCTTACCCATGGTAATGTCGCCAGTCTAATCACCTTACCCATCGTAATGATGCCAGTCTAATCACCTTACCCATGGTAATGATGCCAGTCTAATCACCTTACCCATGGTAATGTCGCCAGTCTAATCACCTTACCCATGGTAATGATGCCAGTCTAATCACCTTACCCATGGTAATGATGCCAGTCTAATCACCTTACCCATGGTAATGATGCCAGTGTAATCACCTTACCCATGGTAATGATGCCAGTCTAATCACCTTACCCATGGTAATGTCGCCAGTCTAATCACCTTACCCATGGTAATGATGGCAGTCTAATCACCTACCCATGGTAATATCACCAGTCTAATCACCTTACCCATGGTAATGATGCCAGCCTAATCACCTTACCCATGGTAATATCACCAGTCTAATCACCTTACCCATGGTAATGATGCCAGTCTATTCACCTTACCCATGGTAATGTCGCCAGTCTAATCACCTTACCCATGGTAATGATGCCAGTCTAATCACCTTACCCATGGTAATGATGCCAGTCTAATCACCTTACCCATGGTAATGATGCCAGTCTAATCACCTTACCCATGGTAATGATGCCAGTTAATCACCTACCCATGGTAATGATGCCAGTCTAATCACCTTACCCATGGTAATGATGCCAGTCTAATCACCTTACCCATGGTAATGTCGCCAGTCTAATCACCTTACCCATGGTAATGATGCCAGTCTAATCACCTTTCCCATGGTAATGATGCCAGTCTAATCACCTTACCCATGGTAATGATGCCAGTCTAATCACCTTACCCATGGTAATGATGCCAGTCTAATCACCTTACCCATGGTAATGATGCCAGTCTAATCACCTTACCCATGGTAATGATGCCAGTCTAATCACCTTACCCATGGTAATGATGCCAGTCTAATCACCTTACCCATGGTAATGATGCCAGTCTAATCACCTTACCCATGGTAATGATGCCAGTCTAATCACCTTACCCATGGTAATGATGCCAGTCTAATCACCTTACCCATGGTAATGATGCCAGTCTAATCACCTTACCCATGGTAATGTCGCCAGTCTAATCACCTTACCCATGGTAATGATGCCAGTCTAATCACCTTACCCATGGTAATGATGCCAGTCTAATCACCTTACCCATGGTAATGTCGCCAGTCTAATCACCTTACCCATCGTAATGATGCCAGTCTAATCACCTTACCCATGGTAATGATGCCAGTCTAATCACCTTACCCATGGTAATGATGCCAGTCTAATCACCTTATCCATGGTAATGATGCCAGCCTAATCACCTTACCCATGGTAATGATGCCAATCGCCTGGCCCATGGTAATGATGCCAATCTAATCACCTTAACAATGGTAATGATGCCAGTCTAATCACCTTACCCATGGTAATGATGCCAGTCTAATCACCTTACCCATGGTAATGATGCCAGTCTAATCACCTTACCCATGGTAATGTCACCAGTCTAATCACCTTACCCATGTAATGATGCCAGTCTAATCACCTTACCCATGGTAATGATGCCAGTCTAATCACCTTACCCATGGTAATGTCGCCAGTCTAATCACCTTACCCATGGTAATGATGCCAGTCTAATCACCTTACCCATGGTAATGATGCCAATCTAATCACCTTACCCATGGTAATGATGCCAGTCTAATCACCTTACCCATGGTAATGATGCCAATCGCCTGGCCCACCTTTTGCGCCGTTGCGCCATGCGAAACCTGCAGCGATGGCTCGGCGCTCCGTTTTGCGCGAAAACTCTCCGGAATTCACAAGCGTTTGCTGCTGCTGCCGCTTGCTGCTGTCGCTGCTGCTGCTACTGCTGCGGAGGAGGAGGATCGCTAATTGTAGGTGCAGGCAAGCCTCTGGGTGTCAGCGCGGTGGCTCTAATTTTAGCGCCGCGTTGTGTGACAGCACTCGGGGGGGGGGGGGGGGGGGGGTGGTTCTATTCTATTTAATTTCAACATCGGCGGACGGCGTGCCTCGGAGGTTCGGGCCCCCTATCCGTTTGGAGGAGGGTTGAAGTGTACATTGCAGGAGCAGCATTGTTTTTTTGTGTGTGCCCGCGCATGCCTGCGTGTGTGTGTGTGTGCGTGCGTGTGTGTGTGCATGCGTGTGTGTGTGCATGCGTGTGTGCGTAACGCTGTTTGGAAGCTACCTGGTCTGTCGCTCCGCACGAAGCTTCAGGTCTTCTCGGCCACGGTCATTCCCTCCCTTCTCTACGCTTGCGAAACGTGGACCCCCCCCTAATGGAGCATCTTCGCCGATTGGAAACATTTAGGCTGGCCTGCCTACGATCCATCCTGGGTTTAACCAGGCTGGATTGTGCGAGGAGCTCACAAATCCTTGAAAGATCTGGGCAAGGTCCCATCGGTGAGCTCCTCCGGCAAGCGAGGCTGCGTTGGCTGGATCATGAAGCCCGCATGACCAGTCACCGCATGCCTAAACAGCTTTTGTTTTTCTTCTTTGGTTCTTTCGGTAAAGTCACGTAGAAAATGAGAATAAAATAATAAAATAATAAAATCACACAATTTAATTCCTCACGACGTTTTGGCCACAACACAAGTGGCCTTCTTCAGGTGAAAGGAACAGACCTGTCGGGACAACAGCTTGATTGAAGCTCTGTCACCTGAAGAAGGCCACTTGTGTTGTGGCCGAAACGTCGTGAGAATTTTATTGTGTTATTTTATTTATTAATTTATTAATGTATTATCATTCTACGTGACTTTACCGAAAGAACCAAAGAAGATGCATCCTTGCAGTCACGAAAACTTTAAAATCGAAATTTTAACAGCTTTTGTTCGGCCGGATAGAGGGGGCTAAATGGGCCCGGCACGGGCTAGAGAAGAGATGGAGTGATGTGGTACAGGAGGATGTGGAGCTGAGTGGACTTGCCGATGACCGGTACCAGCGGTGTCAAGATCGGCCTCTGTGGAGGAGGCTCGTGAAAGACGCCTCTGGGCAGTTGGAGGCAGTCGCCCTCCAACAACAACTACGGAGGGCGGAGGAGCGATGCTCACAACAATGAGCGGAGCGCCGGGTGGCTAAAGCACAGCAAGTTGGCACAGTAGGGGGCACAGGTGGTGCATCGGCCAGTCATCTCAGTCAGTCGACCCGTGGCACCTGGGTCTGCCCCGTGACCTCCTGTCAGCAGGGGTTCGACACGTCACGTGGCCTCAAGGTGCACATAGCCTGCCACAAGCGTCGTGGTGACATCATCGCCACTTATTGGTGAATGGCGGTCGTTGTTGTGTGCGTGTGGTGGTTTTCTTTTTTGAGGGTCGCGGCGGTGGTCTCGATGGGTCTCTATGAGTCTGTATTTGTCTCTATGGGTCTCTATGTGTGTCTCTATGGGTCTATATGAGTCTGTATGTGTCTCTATGGGTCTCTATGTATCTCTATGTGTCTCTATGAGTCTGTATGCGTCTCTATGGGTCTCTATGTATCTCTATGTGTCTCTATGAGTCTGTATATGTCTCTATGTGTCTCTGTGTATTTCTATGTGTCTCTACGAGTCTGTATGCGTCTCTATGGGTCTCTATGTATCTCTATGGGTATCTATGGGTCTCTATGTGTCTCTATGTTTCTCTATGTATCTCTATGTGTCTCTATGAGTCTGTATGCGTCTCTATGGGTCTCTATGTATCTCTATGGGTATCTATGGGTCTCTATGTGTCTCTATGGGTCTCTATGTGTCTCTATGAGTCTGTATGCGTCTCTATGGGTCTCTATGTATCTCTATGAGTCTGAATGCGTCTCTATGGGTCTCTGTGTATCTCTATGTGTCTCTATGGGTCTCTATGTGTCTCTATGGGTCTCTGTGTATCTCTATGTGTCTCTATGAGTCTGTATGCGTCTCTATGTATCTCTATGGGTATCTATGGGTCTCTATGTGTCTCTATGAGTCTCTATGGGTATCTATGTATCTCTATGGGTATCTATGGGTCTCTATGTGTCTCTATGAGTCTCTCTGTTCGGTCGTTTGTTTCTCAGTGCGCTTGACCTTTCGAGGGTCACGGTTGCAGCGTGTTGAGCAGCGGCGGTGCTGACCTCTCTTGCCCTGCCGACTCCAGCACGACATTACTATACACTACACTATACACTACTATACTACACTTTACACTACACTATACACTACTATACTATACTACACTTTACACTACTATACACTACACTATACACTACTATACACTACACTATACACTACACTATACACTACTATACTATACTACACTTTACACTACTATACACTACACTATACACTACACTATACACTACTATACTATACACTACACTATACACTACTATACTATACTATACACTATACTACTATACAGTACTATACACTACTAAACAATACTACACTTTACACTACTATACACTACACTATACACTACACTATACACTATACTACTATACAGTACTATACACTACTATACAATACTACACTTTACACTACTATACACTACACTATACACTACTATACTATACACTATACTACTATACAGTACTATACAGTACTATACACTACTACACTTTACACTACTATACACTACACTATACACTATACTACTATACAGTACTATACACTACTAAACAATACTACACTTTACACTACTATACACTACACTATACACTACTATACTATACACTATACTACTATACACTACTAAACAATACTACACTTTACACTACTATACACTACACTATACACTATACTACTATACAGTACTATACACTACTACACTTTACACTACTATACACTACACTATACACTACACTATACACTATACTACTATACAGTACTATACACTACTAAACAATACTACACTTTACACTACTATACACTACACTATACACTACACTATACACTATACTACTATACAATACTACACTTTACACTACTATACACTACACTATACACAACACTATACACTATACTACTATACACTACTATACAATACTACACTTTACACTACTATACACTACACTATACACTATACTACTATACACTATACTACTATACACTACTATACAATACTACACTTTACACTACTATACACTACACTATGCACTACTATACTATACACTATACTACTATACAGTACTCTACACTACTATACAATACTACACTTTACACTGCTATACACTACACTATACACTACTATACTATACACTATACTGTACACTACACTATACACTACACTGTACACTATACTACTATACACTACACTATAAACTACACTATACATTACACGACTCCACTATACAATACTACACACTACTATACAATACACTACTATACACTACACTGCAACACACTACATTATACATTACACGACTCCACTATACACTACTACACACTACTATACACTACACTATACA
>NC_046126.1:2674319-2850145 GCF_010993605.1 Petromyzon marinus
ACACACACACACGGACACACACACGGACACACACACGCACACACACACACGCACACACACACGCACACACACGCACACACATACACACACACACACGCACACACACACACGCACACACACACACACGGACACACGCACGGACGTCTACCGCCGTCGCTATGAGCACGGCAGGACGCGGGGACCGTAAGGACGCGTCTCCGTGGGGGAGACGGAGCGGCGAACGCATCGCGCGTTCAGGCGTTGCGGTGGATCGCCACCTTGAAGGGACGCGGCCACCGACACCGGCGACGGTTGTCTCAACTCGGTCCTGGGCCTCCCCTAGGTCGACTCGGCCTCAAACGAGTACCCCGGGTGCGGTGCGTAGTAAACATCGCCGCGGGGGAGACAAAGGCGGCCGGGCGTGGCGGTGCTGGCCACCCCAGCGCCCTCGTGTGCCGTGCCGGCCTTCACAGGCGCTGCCCGCTTAGCAGCGCTTGCCCCCCTGCAGTCCGTGAAGGCTGTGCTCGCTCGCGCGCGTGCGGGGGATCTTCGTCTTTCATTCCATCGCTCGTTCTGCGAGCGGAGGGTGGCGGTGGTTTTGTCCTTCGTCCAGCGGCAGATCGACCCTGACAGGACGACGACGACAATCGCCGCCCCCAACGAGCCCGTCGTTTGCTACCTCGACCGCGGCAATTGCGGCCGTCGAAATGAGCGACGGCCCGCTCTCTTGGATTCTCGGCGGACGCGGCGAATTCGCCCTTCCGCGCGGTTGCGGCATTTGCCGCTTGCGCATCGCCCCGCCAACGGAAGGGGCCGCTCGGCGGCGGGCGCGATTTGTCGTTGATCGGCGCCAGCGAAACGAGAAATAACGACGTCGTGGCGACGCTAACGACGTCGCAAAAACAAAACAAATTTCAGCGGGCGGTGAAATTTTTGCCTGCGCCAGATCTCGCTCTCTCTTCTCTCTCTCTGTGTGTGTGTGTCCCCTCTGTCTGTCTGTCTCTCGCTCTCTCTCTCTCGCTCTCAAGTCGTCGCACACGAAACGAAAAAAAGGGCCGGCGACAAAAAGAGAACGGGGCGCGCTCGCAGGGCCCGACGAGCGTAGTGCCACCACCCCCCACCCCACACTCCACACCCCCACGCCGTCGCAGCGATCCCCGGGGCTCGAGTGTCTATAAATAGCGCGCGCTGCCAGCAACGTGCGCGCAGATGCTCGCCCTCCACCGGAATCGCGACCGTCGCTGTGCAACACCAGGACGCGCCTGCTGCTTTTTAAGAGTGCTCCGGTTTTTTTTTTTTGCGGGGCTGGGGGGGGGGTGTGGGGGGTTGCGGGCGGTAATGCGGTGGCCCGGTCAGCCGCTGGAAATCCAAAACGAGGCCGAATAATCTTGAGCGGATCGGCGCGCTGTGGGGTGCGTGCGATGGCGTGCGTGTGCCGGAGAGGGTTTTTTGTAAATCGCCCGAATTACAGAACGATTAATTGACGTCGGAACGTGGGGGGGGGGCGGGGCGGTGTAAATCGTCGCGCGAGCGAGCGTGCAAAATACGGGGAGGGGAGATTACGTCTGTTCAGCGATCAGATTATTATTTTAGTTTTTCTCCCTCCCTCTCATCTCCTCCCTCTCCTCTCCCTCTTCTCTCCCTCTTCTCTCCTCCCTCCCTTCCTCTCCTCCCTCTCCTCCCCTCCCTCCCCTCCCAACATCTCTCCCTCTCCTCTCCTCCCTCTCCTTCCAACATCTCTCCCTCTCCTCCCTCTCCTCCCTCCATCTCTCCCTCTCCTCCCTCTCCTCTCCTCCCTCTCCTCCCTCCCTTCCTCTCCTCCCTCTCCTCCCTCCATCTCTCCCTCTCCTCCCTCCCTTCCTCTCCTCCCTCTCCTCTCCTCCCTCTCCTCCCTCCCTCTCTTCTCTCCCTCCCTCTCCTCCCTCCCTCTCCTCCCTTCCTCCCTCTCCTCCCTCCATCTCTCCCTCTCCTCCCTCTCCTCCCTCCATCCCTCCCTCTCCTCCCTCCCTGTTGTCGATCCGCCCGGAACGGTCGAGAGAATCGCCGCTCCCCATGCGTGCTCCCCGCCGCGGAATATTTTTTTTTCCGTCGACGACAAACATGGACTATTTGAAATGGCAGAGGCGCAGCAAAACCCTCCGCAGTCTTCTTTCGTGCGTCCGCTACCGCCGGAAGGGAGAGGCCTCCACTACCGCCACTACCTCCCTCCCTCCCGCCCCTTTCTCCGCAAACGCTGGCCAATAGTCTCAGCGGTGGGGGTTGAGAGTTGCCTACACTTTGCCCCGCCGCGGCACGTGCAGGTTTAACACCGCTGGCTGGACAAGAGGCCTGGGGAGAGATTTCAGAAATCGGGAGTACAGTGGTCCCTCGTTTAGCGCGGGGGATACGTTCTAAAAAATAACCCGCAATAGACGAAATCCGCGAAGTAATCAGCTTTATTTTTTACAATTATTATACGTGTTTTAAGGCCGTAAAACCCCTAACCACACACTTTTATACACTTTTCTCAGACAGGCATTAGCATTTTCTCACATTTCTCTCTTATTTAAACACTCTCAAAGTTCAAACTTTCGCAGATTTAAAAAATAAGTACCATATTAGTAAATGAAACCAAAGATCAAAACCTGTTTTCAAGCCCAAACATTTTTGTAAATCTGGCTAGCCGAACGCATTCTGTACTCCCTTAGCCAATCAGGACGCAGAACACATGTGCGGTTCTCCCTTAGCCAATCAGGACGCCGAACACAATGCGCGTTCATACTGTACGCAGGAAAAGAAAGCATGCAAAATTGCACTAAAAAAAATCCGCGAAACAGCGAGGCCGCGAAAGGTGAACCGCGTTATAGTGAAGGACAACTGTATTTCAATTTGGACGGCAGGAAGAATCCGAAGTGCTGTGAAGCTCTTTGTCACAGATGTTCCAGTAAAGGGGGGGGGGGCACGGGGTCAGAACGTTACAACAACGACAACAACAACACGATAGGAGTGCAAAGCATGGGAATGGTAAACAACATCACTTACAAAAATATACAAGTAAACATAGGTTATTTTTATCTTACCAGGTTAAGCCCACTGAGGTACACCACCGCCGCTAACCGTTATACCACCGCCGCTAACTGTTCCACCACCGCCACTCATTGTTACACCACCGCCGCTCACCGTTACACCACCGCCACTCACCGTTACACCACCGCCACTCACCGTTACACCACCGCCGCCAACCATTACACCACCGCCGCTCACCGTTACACCACCACCACTCATTGTTACACCACCGGCGCTCACCGTTACACCACCGCCGCTCACCGTTACACCACCGGCGCTAACCGTTACACCACCGCCGCTCAACGTTACACCACCACCACTCATTGTTACACCACCGGCGCTCACCGTTACACCACCGCCACTCACTGTTACACCACGGCAGCTCACCGTAACACCACCACCACTCACCGTTACACCACCGCCGCTCACCGTTACACCACCGCCGCTCACCGTTACACCACCGCCGCTCACCGTTACACCACCGCCGCTCACCGTTACACCACCGCCGCTCACCGTTACACCACCGGCGCTCACCGTTACACCACCGCCGCTCAACGTTACACCACCACCACTCATTGTTACACCACCGGCGCTCACCGTTACACCACCGCCACTCACTGTTACACCACGGCAGCTCACCGTAACACCACCACCACTCACCGTTACACCACCGCCGCTCACCGTTACACCACCGCCGCTCACCGTTACACCACCGCCGCTCACCGTTACACCACCGCCGCTCACCGTTACACCACCGCCGCTCACCGTTACACCACCGCCCGCTCACCGTTACACCACCGGCGCTCACCGTAACACCACCGCCGCTCACCGTAACACCACCGCCGCTCACCGTAACACCACCGCCACTCACCGTTACACCACCGCCGCCAACCGTTACACCACCGCCACTCATTGTTACACCACGGCAGCTCACCGTAACACCACCGCCGCTCACCGTTACACCACCGCCGCTCACCGTTACACCACCGCCCGCCAACTGTTACACCGCCACCGCCGGACGGACCGCTGCTGTGTTTTTCTGTGCACCGCATTGGGGAGATGTTAACAACCTCGCCCGGTACGCAGGTGGCCGTGGGTTAGTTCCCGCCCCTTTACGCCTGCTGTACATTTCGAGTCTGTGTTTCTCTCTCTCTCTCTCTCGCCGTGGTCGCGTGTATTTTTCTCCGGGATTCTCTCCGGGGGGTTTTTTTTCTCTCCTCCACAATTACAATCGACGACACGCGTTCAAAGAGTATTTCGCCACTGCCGTAAATTCATGCCCCACCCCCGCCCCACGGTAATAAGTGCAATATAATACCGTGCACATGCCAGGCCCCATTGATTTAGCAAGCGCTCTGTCGAGGGCTCCCCCCCCCACCCACACCCCCTAACTCCCTTCCGAACCCCGAGGTGGGGAGCGGGTGCGAGTGGGTGGACAGGGAATGGCACACGGAGAACATTTTCGACGCTTCGACAGAAAACGGTGGGCATTGAGCCCCAATCAAAGCGCGGCATTTTGTTTTTTTAATGTCCCCCCCAACTCTTGGTCGTCGCCCGGCTCGGATGAATCCGCCAGTGTCGCTGGTGGCCGAGGGAGCGGGGAATCGCGAACCCTGCTCCGCCCGCGCGTCGAACCTTAGCCGGACTGTCCTGGCCAAGTGCTGTTAGCCGCCAGCGGCACCTGCGAAGGCCACCGGCACTGTGGCACACGAGGGGGTGGGTGCCGCCGTCGCCGCGGCGTCCCGCCACGCGCCCGCAAAGCCAAAGATTCCCCCCGTGTAGCCTGAACCCGACTGTTGGGGCAAGTGCTGTGAGTAGCGAGCAGCAGCGCCCACGAATGCCGAGGCGGGGGGGTGGACGGGTCGTCCCGGGGGGGGGGGGGGGGGCGACGTTTCACGGCGCGGAGCTCGCCGGCGACTCGGGTTTGGAGGCCGGAGCCGGTCGAGCCGACCCAGGCGACCGCACTCGGACACGCGGAGAGACGCGCGCCAACGCTCTCCCAGCGGCAGGCAGACACACTGCCGAGCCCGGGGAGGGAGGGGGTGGATGGGTGGCGGGGAGTTGCTGGAGGTGCAATCAAAACCCCGCGCCCGCGCGACACACTTGCACGCCCCGACAACGCGGGCCCACTTCCATTGGACGTTTCGTATCGGAGCCCTTGACATCGCGGGTGTCGAGTTGAGCGAGCGAGCGCTGCCAGCCGTGAATTAGCGATGTTCACAGCCACGCGCGGCCGGCTGTGAATATAAATAAGACGTCTTTCTACTTTTGTCTTGGTTTTAACCCCTCCCCTCCTCCTCCCCCCCCACCCCCACAGTGACACAGTAAAATGTGACTTGGCAAGTTGTATTTTTGTTTTGCTTTAGCTCCCCCCCCTCCTCTCCCCCAGAGACATGGAATTAATTCGTCATTGGGTTGTTTTGTTGGCGGTGGTGGTGGTGGTGGCGGGGTGGTCTTTTTTGGGCCTCAATGAGCTCAAGAGTAACCCCCCCCCCCCACACCCCCACTGGTATCTGTGAAACAAATAGGGGTACGGCATCATCATAATCATCATCAAATATCGGCGCACATTCGCACCGGGGCCGATTAACATAATCGACCCGGCGTGACCTCTGGCCATATCCGCGCCTGCCAAGCACGCATCTGGGCAGTGGTTTCAGCATTTGTCGCAGCAGTTGTTGCAACACTTGCTGCAGCTGTTACAGCTGTTGCATCGGTTGCAACCGCTGCAAGCCGTTGCAACGGTTGCAACGGCTTGCAGCAGTTGCAACAATTGCAGCGGTTGCAGCTGTCAAGGCTGTCGCGGGCGGTGTTGTGCGCAACAGCTCCTGCTGCTGGCTTCATCAGAGCGGGGAGAGAGACGGTGCAGCGTCTCCTCTCTCGCTCTCTCACCACCCGCGCCCCCATTGTTTGAGGTCACAACATCGCTCCTGTGCACAACGCCGCACCGCACTGCACCAAACCAGGCATGCACCGAACCGCACCACACACAACACCACACCACACCGTGCAATACCGCACTGCACTGCAGCGAAGGCTCTGGAAGGAGGTGGCTGAAATTGACAAGAGGTGTCTATGCATGGGGAGCCTTCGACACGGAGCAAGAGAGAGAGAGAGAGCGTGAGAGAGAGCGTGAGAGAGAGAGAGCGAGAAAGAGAACGAGAGAGCGAGAGAAAGAGACGGAGAGCGAGAAAGAAATGGAGAGAGCGAGAGAGGAGCCTCCGTGGCGTCCATAGCCCCGGCCCACTCCGCTCCAATCCTCCTGTCGATCGGAGCGATTGCCCCGGTGTCGTCGCTGTTACCCGCGGCGTCGTTTTGGCGGAAGGAAGCGCGCCTCTGAGTCGTCGCATTCCCCCTCTCTCTTTCTGGGCGAGAGCCAGCGCGACACGGGGCCCATTTTATTACCGCTAGTTCAGCCTGCGGCCGCATCTGCAGCACAAAAGCTACGCTGCCGCCACCGCTGCCTGCTGCATGTATTTGATTCCAAGCTTCTGTTGCCTTAAATCACCGGGGATGGTCAATCTCTGCAGGCCCCAGTCCTCTTCAGGCTCCGGCCCTTTCTCTGTAGGCCCCGGCCCTTCCTCTGTAGGCCGTGACTCCTCCTCTTTAGGCCCCGGCCCTTCCTCTTTAGGCCCCGGCCTTTCCTGTTTACACCCCGACCCTTCCTGTTTACACCCCGACCCTTCCTCTGTAGGCCCCCCGGCCCTTCCTCTGTAGGCCCCCCGGCCCTTCCTCTGTAGGCCCCCCGGCCCTTCCTCTGTAGGCCCCCGTCCTTCCTCTTTTGGCCGTGAGCGGGAATCGAACCCGAGTCGCCGAGCACATAGCACAGCGCGCTATCTGCAACACCACCGCTCCTCTATAAAACCACACACGCGCGCCTACGTACGCCGCACGTACGTAACACAATGGAAAAAAAACGAACTCTGAAGCAATACTTTTTTTAAATCTCCTGATGGCAAGAAAGCGGGGGGGGGGGGGTCATCTTATCAGTTGGTGGAGCTGACCCCCCTTTTTTTGGGGGGGGGGTGGGCGGGGTGGTGTTGGATTTCCTTTGTTGTTCGTGCTCTCACTGAGACGAGATCAATAAGGGTCGCCTGGCCTTGCCTTGGCCGTGTTCATTAAAGTTGATGGATTTTTTTTTTTGGGAAGCCGTTGCCGGGAACGGAAAGCTTATTGCTCGTGGCTTTGCCCATTGTGGAGGGGGAAAGCAAAGGTCAATTTTAAATCTGAAGCTACGAGCGGTGGGGGGGTGCGAAGGGGCATGGGGGGGATACTGGTCACGGCAACCCCCCACCCCCCACAATTGAGTGGCGAATTGGAAACGCAATTTAAAACCCCGGGCATCGTAGCGTCAGGACAGGGGGATAATAAACGTTACGGTTCTGCTTTTTTGTTTCCTTAAGGCTATCGCAGCAGCACGTGATTTTGTTGGAGCGTTTGTTTGTTGCCCCGGTTGTTTTTTGCTCCCAATTAAGAGCCCATTCACCCACCCGCACGCCCACCCACCCAGCGGGTCGAAACGACGAGGCTGAGATTCCCAAAATCCTCTCCTCCACCGCTGCCGCCCCCGACTGGTAGCGGTGTCGATGACGGCTCGGGCGCAGTCTGTGGGTTTTGCCTGTGGCGGCGGCGGTGGCAGCGGTGGTGGCGGTGGAGGGGTTTAGCGCTACGCTGACCTAACGAACCCCACCGACCCGAGTTCGATTTCCACTCACGGCCACCAACACCCAGTGACGATTACCCGACATGGTTCAGGGCCTCCCCTAGGTCGACTCGGCCTAAAACGAGTGCCTGGTGCAGTGTTTGTAAACATCACCACACCACCACCCCCCCACCCCACCGTGTGCCACAGTGCCGGCCTTCATAGCGTGCTGCTACTCGCTTGCAACACATGCCCGCAGCGTTCCGTTATGAGGCTGTGTGTTATGAGGCTGTGTGCATGAGAAATTCGGATGCCCCAGTTCGGTTCCCGCTCACTGCGACCACCAGGTGACAGTTATCTGAACCGGTCCTGGGCCTCCCCAAGGTCGACTCAGCCTCAAATGAATACCTGGTGTGGTGTGTCAACATCACCTCGGTGGTGAGACAAAGGCGGCCGGGCGTGGTGCTGGCCACCCGATCCCAATCGTGTGCCATGCCGGCCTTCATCGGTGCTCGCTAACAGCACTTGCCCCAACAGTCTGTTCAGGCTACGCGGGGGATATTTGTCTTTTATTCCATCTCAGGATTGTGAGAGGAGGCGGCGGTGATTTTGAGGCCTTCATCCAGCAATAGACTGACCCTGACCAGATGATGATAATTGCCGCCACTAATCAGCATCACTTACAGTCGACATTGTTACCTTGCTACGGCAGTTTCACTGAAATTGTGATTATGATGATGAACGTTACTATTGTAGCGAAATATTGATCTGCACTCAATTTGAAATCGACTACACATTTTGCTCACGTACCATCTGGTCACCCTGTCAGCCGATGCTAAATGGGGGAGGGGGAAGGGAATCTTTGACGTGTCGCGGTACTCCCCATCTCAGTTTAACCACAGATGGTGGCGGCAGTGGCGGCTGAAAAAGCCAGGATCCGAACCCAGGCTGTCGACGGAGCCGGCTGCCGCGGCGGCGCCGTGACCTCTGACCCGCTCCGGCCGCGTTCACGAGCCGCGGGTCTTGGTTTCGAAAAACGACGGCGACGACAGAAAGGGACCCGCTAGCCCCAAACGTATTCCGCGGAAGCCTATCCGAGGCTGAATAATTGAAGAGTGAATCGTCTCCACGCGTTAAGCCCCCCGCCTCCCCTTTACCCCGGTTTCCAAGACGTCTGCAAGGAGTTGCTGGCTGTGGGTGGGGCGGTGTGAGCATCCCCTCGTTCGCCGCCGAATCTTTTGAGCGTGCTCGGCGTTAACTTGTCTTTGGAGAGGCGTGGCAGTGGTAGTGGTATCGCCGCTGTTTTAAAAAAAAAACGTTCTACTGAACTCCCCGCCGAATCTTTTGAGCGTGCTCGGTGTTAACTTGTCTTTGGAGAGGGGTGGTAGTGGTAGCTGTATCGCCGCTTCTTTATTAAAGGCGTTTTACTGAACTCGCCACACAGAACCGTAGTGACTCGACCGCCGGCCACTCTGCGGCAGCTGGCGCTCAGACTGTGCCACGTACGCCCCCTCCCGCATGCTGCTGATACTGCTGCATATTCAATCCACAAGTTTGAGACGCATTTAAAGGCCCCACCTTTGTCTTAAAGGCTCCATTTGATTACTGAAGGCCCCACTTTTTTACTGAAGGCCCCACTTCATTACTGAAGGCCCCACTTCTTTACTGAAGGCCCCACTTCATTACTGAAGGCTCCACTTCCTTACTGAATGCCCCACTTCATTACTGAAGGCCCCACTTCTTTACTGAAGGCCCCACTTCATTACTGAAGGCTCCACTTCCTTACTGAATGCCCCACTTCATTACTGCAGGCCCCACTTCATTACTGAAGGCCTCACTTTCTTACTGAAGGCTCCACTTCATTACTGAAGGCCCCAATTCTTTACTGAAGGCCCTACTTCCTTACTGAAGGCCCCTCTTCTTTACTGAAGGCCCCTCTTCTTTACTGAAGGCCCCACTTCTTTACTGAAGGCCCCACTTCTTTACTGAAGGCTCCACTTCATTACTGAAGGCCCCATTTCCTTAATGATGGCCCCACTTCCTTACTGATGGCCCCACTTCCTTACTGATGGCCCCACTTCCTTACTGATGGCCCCACCTCATCTTAAAGGCCCCACTTCTTTTTTATAGGCCCCACCTCTTTCTTATAGGCCCCACCTCATCTTAAAGGCCCCACCTCATCTTAAAGGCCTCACCTCATTTTAAAGGCCCCACCTCATCTTAAAGGCCTCACCTCATCTTAAAGGCCTCATCTCTATTTAAAGGCTTCGCCTCATCTTAAAGACCTCACCTCCATGTTAAAGGCCTCACCTCATCTTAAAGATCCCACCTCTTTCTTAAAGGCCACACCTCTTTATTAAGGGCCGCACCTCCTTCTTAAAGACCCCACCTCATTCTTAAAGCCCTCGCCTCATCTTAAAGGTCCCACCTCATTCTTAAAGGCCCCACCTCATCTTAAAGGCCCCACCTCCTCTCTGGCCTGGCTTTTCGAGCAACACCAAGCTTGCCTTTTCTCTCTGGAGCCCTCCATGGTCTGCTGCGTCCATGCAATACCGTTGCGCGCATTACAAATCGCAGGGTTATCACCAACTATTGTACATCTCAAAAGTAACACACACACAAACAAAATGAACTAACGGTACGAATCTCGTTTGATCAACACGCCGAGTATCCTGGCTTCCTGTACCCCCGCCGGCCGTTCTCTCGGAGAGAGCGGAATAGCGATGTCACGGGGCTCCGTCTCACGGCCGCACAAATCCCCCGTGCCCTGCCTCGATGCGATGTCCTGCGAGCCACTGGCCATGCCCAGCAATTAGGGATGTCCAGGTCGTCTGCTCGGAGGCTGCCCGAAAGGAAATTGGACGAGGACTGGAAATTAGTAGTCATGTGAGTCGATGGGTCTCTACGTGCATCAGTGGGTCCTTCTGTGCATCTACTGTATGGGTCTTTACGTGCATTGAATTGCTTTTTTGTGTTTAGTTCATTGTTGTCCTATTGCCGCACCTCCGATTAGCATGGTTTGCAAATGTACGGTGCGAAAGAAGTTCAACATACGTATGTGTGTGTCGATGGGTCTCTTGTGTGAGTGTATGGGTCTCTATGTGAGTCTATAGGTCTCTTGTGTGGTGAGTCTATGGGTCACTATGTGAGTCTATGGGTCTTTTGTGTGAGTCTACGGCTCTCTGTGTGAGTCTACGGGTCTCTGTGTGAGTCTATGGGTCTCTATGTGAGTCTATGGATCTCTATGTGAGTCTATGGGTCTTTATTTGAGTCTATGGGTCTCGATATGAGTCTATGTGTCTCTATGTGAGTCTACCGGCCTCTGCGAGTCAGTGGGTCCATTTGTGAATCTAAGGGTCTCTGTGAGTTGATGGGTCTCTGATTCTGCACAGCTTCTTAAACTATAAACTAAACAATTTTTACGTTGAAACACTTTAATTTGAGCTAAACTCTTTTTATTTCACCAGGTAAGGTCCTACTGAGCTATCTAGCTCTTTTTCAGAAGTGACCTGGCCACCACAAACGATAGCCCCAATGAAGTCGCTTCTCGTGTGTACATTTACAGCTGCCAAGTATTCTAAACACCTTGAGGTGTAGTCACATGAAGACGCTATAAAGCAATCCGCATTCTATCATAATTCACAGAGTAATTCATAGTTGGCATCTCTGTAGGAAAGTGGTTCTTCACCTAGGATGCGAGATGCCCTTTCTGGGGCTAGCGAGACGTGGCCAGATTTTTTAAAGAAGGTAAATCATCGAAACGCAAATAAAAGCACGGGGCACGTAAGTTTACTTTGTTTCATCAAACCCTTTGTATTTGTTAACATTATGAAACGTTTCTAACCATTGAGAACCAAAGGGATGCAAGGCTGCAGTAAAAGGTTAAAGAACCACTGCTGTCGGAGCCCATGCACAACATCATCATCATCGTCGTCGTGAACTACGATCTATCCACCGCTGGATAAAGGCCTCCCCCATACCACCACCACCACAGTGCCCGCGATGCAACAATCCAACGTGCAGGATTTTAATTCCGGCTCTCCATCTCCGCGGTGGGGGCCAGTCCTGTCGCCACTCAAACGGTGGCCATCAACTCGGCACCATCGTGGAAGCGACGTTTAAGTTCCGACGGGGCCAATGACGTCCGTGAACAAATGGAGCATCGTAGCGCATCGGATACTTCCGGTATGAAATAGACACCACTCCGATTCAACCCTGTCGCTCCGTCTCCGCGCCGGCGGGCTGCCCACGCGCAACACTTTGTCTTGTTCCCTCGCCGTGGACATCGTCTCGTACGTACGCACGTTGAACTTCTTTCACGCCGTACGGAGCCAACCTGGGCTACTCCAGACGCGCCGTGTTGGAATTGTGGGCCCGGCGATGGGTATTTTATTTGAGGGCTTAAAAACATATGACGTCAATATATTTATTTTCAATGTATATATCTATATTTTTATGGAGTTTTACGAAAAATTATTTTCCCCTGCGTGGGAATTCTAATATTCCATTATGGATATTTAAATGTGGCATTTTGTATCCAAAATTTAATTTAAACCACCGCGGCGGGCATTGCCCTCGCCTTGTAATCGTTCCATTACGAAGCTCCCTCTCCTCCCTCCCTTTATTCACTTTCCTCCCTCTCCTCTCCTCTCCTCCCTCCCTCTCTCCATACCTCTCCTCTACTCCCTCTCCTCCCTCCCTGTCTCCCTACCTCTCCTCCCTCCCATCCAGCCACCCACCAACCCATCCTCCCTCGCCCGCGATGCTTTACCGTAAGCCTTGTCTGACTTCCGTCAGCAGACAGAGCAAATCCCGTGCCACCACCAAAAAAAAAATCCTTCAAATCTTGACAGCGGTGCGTGCAATTTCCTTTGCTAAAAACGTCGCAGTGGTTGTCGCGTGGGGAATTTCAAGCGGCGTTGTTGTCAAGTCCCACCCCCCACTACTCACCCACCCAGGGCACGTGCTCAGCATCCTCTCCGAAAATCTAAAATAAATCCTTCCGTCTCGGAGAACGATCGATATCGCCACTCCGACGGTGGGGGGAGAGTTTTATTTTTTGATTGTTAAATTCCCCCTCCCCCCCCCACTTCTTCAAGGACGTCGTGCGGGAGAAACGGTGCGCGAGGACGTTTATTTTTTTGTTTTGAACGTGACGACGATGTGTGATGAGTCAAAGAAACGAGTTTGTCAATCGAGATGATGACGATGATGATTTAAAGGTGGACAGCTCCAGTGGCTGCCGAATATCGGAAGGAAGAGCATTCAAGACGGCCGCAAGAAGCGCATCTGAAAGCGCTGCGCAATGTGGTGACCGTCTTTCTTTGTACATATATTGAACTTCTTTCGCACCCTATGTTGCCAACTGCCCACCAACCAACCCATCCACCAACCCACCCACTAACCCACCCACCAACCCACCCACCCACCAACCCATCCACCAATCCACCCACTAACCCACCCACCACCCATCAACCCACCAACCCATCAACCCACCAACCCACCCACCCACCAACTCACCCACCAACTCACCCACCATCCCACTAACCTACCAGCCCACCCACCAACCCACACAGCAACCCACCAACCCACCCAGCAACCCACCAACCCACCCACCAACCCACCCACTAACCCACCAACCCACCCACTAACCCACCAACCCACCCACCCACCAACCCACCCACCAACCCACCCACCATCCCACCAACCCACCCAGCCGCACCCTGCAACGATTGCAGACATCTCAGAACGGGAATAAGAGAGAGAGAGAGGGGGGGGGGCGGTTTTGTTCACCGGCCGCGTGAAGATGAGGGAGGAGGAGGAGGGGGGGTGTGTGTGTGACCCTCAGCTGCTTTGATTGGGCGAGTCCACCTGACGTCACCTCGGCGTGCGTAGCCATCACTGCGCGGTGGCCTTTGGCAAGCCGCGTTGCCCAAAGCCCCCCCCCCCTCCCCACGTTGCTTCGGACTTAGCAGCGGGTGGCCGTCGGCTGAAGCCATCGGACAGCGACGCTGGTCGCGCTGCTTGCGGCCGTCTGGAACGCTCTTCCTGCCGATGTTACGAGGCCGGCGGGGAGCGATGCAACTTTTGAATCGTTGTCTCGGTTGGCAAACTAATTTCTTGAGAACTGCTTCTTGTTGTTGTTTAGTTTGTTGTACCCCCCCCCCCCGCCTCTGAATAGCACGGTTGTCGACGTACGGTGCAAAAGAAGTTCGACAAACGTTGAAAACATACTGACGAGGGGCGGTGTCACCACATCATCGCGCGGCGCTTTCGGATGCGCTTCGGCGGCCGTCTGGAACGCTCTTCCCTTCCGATATTGCGTAGCCATCGCGAGCAATGCACCTTTTAATTCGTCATCATCATCTAGATTCTAGATTGATGAACTCACTTCTTTAGAACTGCTTGTTGTTGTTGTTTAGTTTGTTTTCATACCCCCCACCCCCCGCACCTCCGATTAGCACGGTTGGCTACGTACGGTGCAAAATAAGTTCAACATACATACAAAGGTCCCCTGTGCGCATGCATGTTGACCTTCTTTTGCACCGTACGTAGCCAACCGTGCTAATCGGAGGTGCGTAAAAGCCATTAAGCGGCTACAAAGCCCTTCAACAGACTGTCTGCGCAAGTGCTGTTAGCGAGCAGCGCCTATGAAGGCCGGCGAGGCACGGCACACGAGGGGGTTGGTGGCCAGCACCACGCCTGGCCGCCTTTGTCTCCCTCAGTGGTGAAGTTCAACATGCCTCTCTCTCCGCCTCTCTCCTTTACTCTCTCCGTCTCTCTCTCTCTCTCTCCCTCACTCTCTCTCTCTTTCTCTCACTCTCTAACTCACTCTCATTTTGGTACTGGCAAAGGAGGTCTAATGATGTAGATGCTCACCCCGAGCCCTCATTACTTTGATAGTGCATCGTCTTTGAGCTGTGTGACGCCTTTTGGCATCATGTGGTCGAGCACCAATTGGGTCGAGGCTCAAAAGAAAGCTGTCCCTTGGTGTGGACCAATTAGATTCAAGGACAATGCCACATATATTATCATAGTATGTTTTTTGTTTGCATTTTGACTGCAGGTATTGTGGTTAATGCAGTAACATGAATCCTCGTAAAAAGGTTTCAGTTTTGCTGCCAGAAAAAAGGGGAAAACTCCTGTTATTTCACTCTCACTCTCTTACTCTCTCTCTCTCAATCTCTTACTCTCTCATTCTCTCTCACTCTCTCCGTCTCTCTCCCTTACTCTCTCTCACTCGTGTGTGTGCGTGTGTGCGTGTGGTGCCGAGATATTATGCCGGGCGGGACACAGCGCCTGTCGCCAAGTGAGTTGGCCTACTTATCTGGGTAGCACACGAAGCTGCAGCCATATATAGGGTGATATATATCGTCCCTAGTTGTATTATTTTTTACTTTGTTTCATTCTTTAAATGTCAAATAAAAGAGCCAGCCCCGTCATCGGCTGCGACGGGGGCCGTGACGGGAGACCCAGCCATCACGCTCGCCGCAGAGGATTCTGGAGGTTCGGTAGCCCGGTGGCCACCCTGGTTACCATTGCCAGCCCGTTAACACTGCAAGTAGAGGGAGTCCCTGTAATCTCCTGCAGATGTAGATGCCACTGGTTATTCACGTTCTGCAGATGTAGATGCCACTGGTTCTTCACAATCTACAGATGTAGATGCCACTGGTTCTTCACAATCTGCAGATGTAGAAGCCACTGGTTCTTCACGTTCTGCAGATGTAGATGCCACTGGTTCTTCACATTCTGCAGATGTAGATGCCACTGGTTCTTCACATTCTGCAGATGTAGATGCCACTGGTTCTTCACGTTCTGCAGATGTAGATGCCACTGGTTCTTCACAATCTGCAGATGTAGAAGCCACTGGTTCTTCACGTTCTGCAGATGTAGATGCCACTGGTTCTTCACAATCTGCAGATGTAGATGCCACTGGTTCTTCACGTTCTGCAGATGTAGATGCCACTGGTTCTCAGGTTTTGCAGATGTAGATGCCACTGGTTCTTCACATTCTGCAGCTGTAGATGCAACTGGTTCTTCACATTCTGCAAATGTAGATGCCACTGGTTCTTCACGTTCTGCAGATGTAGATGCCACTGGTTCACCACGTTCTGCAGATGTAGATGCCACCGCTTCTTCATGCTCTGCATATGTAGATGCCACTGGTTCTTCACGTTCTGCAGATCTAGATGCCACCACCGCCGTGTATTGCTCAGCAGTTGTGAACTTACGACTCTCGGTCCGAACAGGGCAAGTGGACATACGGGACAGGGTTCGTTCGTAGCTCTGAAGGGTTCATAAATCGAGCGCCCGTAAGCTATCCTGCTGTGCCACGTGCTGGCCGCTTTGTGGAGGATGTTGAAGATCACACGGCCTCGCTCCTAAGAGAGGGGGTGGGGGAAGGCCACTTTTGCCGCCTGCCGATGTTTGTACGTTCACTCGGGGAGACGGAAGCGCCGGGTGGATTGTCGCAACGCAAGGTTCGTGGGGCTTGGGGGGAGGCTTTCATCCAGCAGCGGATCGACCGCGGCTGACATACGATTGCGATATTGCATCCAAGCAATTTAACCGACGCAGCCACGGGTAATTTCGTACGTTTATTTGCCTATTGTTTACCTGTTTACCTGCGGCCTTCATCCATTTACCTGCGGCCTTCATCCAGCAGTGGATCGACCTCGGCTGATAATATAATCACGATGACGACGAATGTAATTTATTATTATGTCGTTCCGGGGTTGCAGTTGTTGCGACGCTCTATGCGAGGGGGGGGGGGGTACCAACTCTTGTTATTTTTCTTGTTATTGTTGTCATACTTATTACTGCCATTGTTGTTCTGTTATTGCTGTTGTTCTTGTTGTTGTAGTTGTTATTGTTGTCCTGCAGTGGACAGAATAAGCGTCTCTCTCCAACGCACGTGAGAGCGGTGGTGCAGCGGTTAGCGCGACGCTGCGCTACGAACCCTTGCGACCCGGGTTCGATTCCCGCTCACGGCCAACACCGGGTGACGATTGTCTAAACCGGTCCTGGGCCTCCACTAGGTCGACTCAGCCTCAAATGAGTACCTGGTGCGATGTGTAGTAAACATCGCCACTGGGGAGACAAAGGCGGCCGGGCGTGGTGCTGGCCACCCACCCCCCTCGTGTGCCGTGCCGGCCTTCATAGGTGCTGCTCGCTTAACAGCACTTGCCCCATCAGTCTGTTGAGGCTACGCCGGGGATCTTTGTCTTTGCATGTGTGTGTGCATGCGGCTCTTTAAGGGACTGGCTCTGTCACGTTCTTCAGTTACGGGACCACCACCACCACCACCACCGGCCACCGCCACCTTCCCGGCATCGTCTCCACCACATTTTTCATTTTTCCGGCTCTCGGAATATTGAATTTTGTCAGATTTTTCTCTTCGTACCGAATTCGTAAACAATTGGCGCGATCTTGCCATTTAGTTGGCAGATCCAACCACCCCCCCCCCACCCACACACCCACCCACCGCCGGACTAACATTCCAATTAATGGTTTTATTTATTTATTCGCCATACGAGAGAGAAACGTCGAGCGAGGACGTTTACTTTAAATGTATTTTATTTTGTGAACGCGCCGACGATTTGTTCCATCGGGTAGACAGCGAGGCCTCGCCAAACCAGACGGTCATTTAAAAGCGCCACGGCTGCCCCTCCCTCCTCTCCGGGCGGGGGCTTCCCATTTACGGAAGGCGGACGTTGAACTTCTTTCGCACCATACGTTGCCAAACGCCCCCAACACCACCCCCACCTTCCGCTCCTCTCCACTGTCCCCCTTTTTTTGGTTCGATCCCGACCCCTGCTGATGTATATTTGGAGTTTGCGTGTCTCTCTCTCATCATCATCATCACGGTGGCTAGGAGATGTTAACTACCTCGCCCGGTATACAGGAGGTCGTGGGTTCGATCCCGACCCTGATGCCTGCTGTGTATTTGGAGTTTGCGTGTCTCTCTCTCTCATCAGCATCACGTTGGCTAGGAGATGTTAACTACCTCGCCTGGTATACAGGAGGGCGTGGGTTCGATCCCGACCCTGATGCCTGCTGTGTATTTGGAGTTTGCGTGTCTCTCTCTCTCTCTTATCAGCATCACGGTGGCTATTAGATGTTAACTACCTCGCCTGGTATACAGGAGGTCGTGGGTTTGATCCCGACCCTGATTCCTGCTGTGTATTTGGAGTTTGCGTGTCTCTCTTTCTCGCACTCCCCGGTTTTTCACTCCACTTTCAGAATAGACGTCACGCGTTTAGGGAGTTATTTGTCTGCGGCGATAAATTTCCACACGACGACAATGACGATGAGCCACTCCGTCATTTGTGATGGCCAGGTCGCTTCTGGAAAACAGAGCTATGTAGCTCAGCTGGGCCTTAACCGTGAAGACAATAAAATGTGTTTACTCTTAGTTTCTTCCCCCAGTCACGTTAGCCGCCTTTACCCCCTGCCCTCTGCCCCTCCACATGTAAACGTTCGTGTCCCCGCGTCGCCCACGTGTGTCATAAACACACAACAAAAACAAACTCGGACAACCATTAAGCGTCGCTTAATCAGCTCGCCAATTAGGTGAGGTGAGTGCCCCTCGCCCCCCCCCCACCCCCCAAAAAAAGGATCAAGGTTCGTTGAGAAAATTGCAAGGATCTGCCAACCCCCCCCCCGCCAACTCCCACCCCCCACCAACCCACCCCCCACCAACCCCCCCCGCCAACTTCCCCCACCAACCCCCACCCACCAACCCCCCCGCCAGATCCCCCCCCACCAACCCCCCCCCCCACCGCCAACACCCCCTCCAACCCCCCCACCATCAACCATCCTCCACCACCAACCCACCCCCCCCCGCAAAATCCCCCCCACCAACCCCCCCCCCCACCAACCCCCCCCCTACCAACTCCCCCCACCACCAAAACGTTTTTTGCATAAAACTCGGGTAGTCGGCCCTCCCGTCGTGCGCAATCATTCCCTCATTAAAGCCCATTTGGAAATCGTCGGCACGTTCATTTGATTGACCCAAACTAGCCCGTGGACCCCAAAAATGAGATGGACGGGAACCATGCCCAGCCCTCCGCGATTCCCCCGGGGAGGGGGGGCGAGACGTGAGACGTGACGCGTCTCCCCTCGCCTTGCTTGCTTGCTTGCGCACGGAGGTTCTTCGGCTCGATCCCCGCGACCCTGGCTGATGCCTGTTGTCCCGTGCATTCAGGGGTGTCCGCGAGTTCTCTCATCGCTCTCTGCCCGTGGTGGTGCCAGCGTGGGATGGATCCGCGTGTTCCTCCCGTTTTTTGCCCTCCCACCGCCACGTTGAGAATCAACGACGCGCGTCCGAGATTATTCGTCTGCTCCTGCTGCTGCTCCTGCTGCTGCTGCTGCAAATCCCCACGTGGTGATCCACCGCGATGAGCGGCTATCATCATCATCACCATCATCACGTGTGGCCAGGTCGCCTCTGAACGACAGCTGACAGCCGACACCCGGTGAGCCCTTTACCTGGTTAGAAATAAAAAGAGGAGCGGCAGACGATCCACTCGGTCGCGTTGGTTGGTTGGGCCGAAAATGTAGCCGTCGCATCGCTCACATTTGCTCATCGTCCCTTCGACGGTAACCCCAAGGCAGTGGGGTCTGGCGATGCAGTTCTACAGGAACTAGTGGTGGGTTTACCTTTTTTTTTTTTTACTTGACTTTCACGGGAACGAACGCGCCGACTCGCAATCGAGTTCGTCCCGATCCACTGTATCGTCGCGATCCGTGCTATCGTCGCGGTCTGTTACAGTGGACGATAAGTCCCGCCCCGCCCGTACAGCCGGTCGCTCGCCCATTCTGCAAGCCAGATCCGCGGATGCGTAGCTCAACTTCTTTCGCACCACCGTGCACAGCCGGCCGCGCTAATCGGAGGTGCGAAGGGTCGGCAGTGGGGGGGGGGAGGACAACAAACTAAACACGAAAAGCCGTTGCAAAGAGATGAGTTTGTCCAACCTAGGTGGTGACCTTTAAAAGTGCACGGCTCCGGTGGCTTCCAGAACATCTCAAGGGAAGGAGCGTTCCAGACGCGCGCAGAAGCGCATCCGACGGCGCCGCGCGTTGCGGTGACCGCCGCCTCCGTTCCGACGGCTCGGCCAAGCGTTGCCTACTTGGGCAGCCTTTCCACAGGTGCCTACTGGACATCTGTGCAACGGAACGTCGTAGCTCATCGGATTCCTCCTCTAAGTAAAGATTCTGATTCGGAAAAAGCTGCGGCTGCCGCCGCCGCCGCCGCTGTCGTCACGAGGATGACCGAACTTGCGAGGGAACACGGCGGTGCTAGCGGCAGTGGCAGCGGTAGCAGCGGTAGAAGCAGCAAACAGCAGCGGCGGGAGCAGCGGCGGGAGCAGCGGCGGTAGCGGTAGCAGCAGAAGCAGCAGCAGCTGCGGCAGCGGTGGTAGTGGCAGCAAGCGGTAGCAGCAGGAGCGACGGTAGCGGCAGCAGTGGTAGTGGAAGCAGCAGCAGCAGCAGCAGCAGTCGCGGTAGCAGCGACAGTGGTTGCAGCTGCGATGGCAGCAGCAGTGGTAGCAGCGGTAGCGGCAACAGCAGCATCACCAATCGCAGGAGCGGCAGAGTGCAAGTCGCGATGGCAACGCGTGACAGCCGCAGTCTTTCGGGGGGTCTTCCCCCCCCCCCCCGCCCCCGGCATTTGAATATCAAACGCAGCGACGCTTTTTGCTTTAAATATGCAAGGCGCCCTCCTTTTGAAGCCCGACGGTCACTTCCCCTTTCATGAGTCGCTCGCTCGCCCCGCTGCCTCGCGCGCACAGGAAGATTGGTGGGGGGGGTCGTGGTGGTGGTGGTGGTGGTGGCGGTGGGGGGGTAGTGGTGGGGGGGGGGGGATGAGACGGAGACATCGGAAACGAGCGGAGTTGGGGGGGGGGGGGCGGAGGGACACGCACAGGGGGGGAAGGACGCCAATTAGCGGGGCAAACGGACGATGGGAACGCCACCACTGCCGCCACCACCGCCGCTCCACCGACGCCCCACCGACGCTTCCCCCGGGGAAGGAGAGGCGCTTCAAGGGCGACGGCGACAGCAGAGGCGGCACCAAAAAGGCAACGGGCGGATACGTGCCGGCGACGTTTGACGCCGCCAGCTTGTGGCTTTAATTGGTTGGGGGGTGGCGGCGGGAAGTGGGTAAGGTTACGGGTGAAAGGGGGGTGGGCAAGTTTGGAGAGGGTTAAGGTGCAGCCCTGCAATTGCTTCCGCACCGTTGGCCTCCTCTTCTTCTTGGTTTTTGGCCTCCGCTTCCACGCTGGCCCGGGTGCGTCTCGGGGGCGGGGGGTGGCGGGAGTTATCCCACCACTGCTTTACCCCACCGCACCCGCTGGGTGGAGATTTGCCCGAGGCAGGCGAGGTGTGGGCACTCTGCTGACCCTTACTCAAGCCCAGTGCCACACTGCTGAACCTTACACAAGCCCAGTGCCACTCTGCTCACCATTACACAAGCCCAGAGGCACTATGCTGACCCTTACTTAAGATCAGTGGCACTCTGCTGACCATTACTCAAGCCCAGTGCCACTTTGCTGACCCTGACTCAAGCCCAGTGCCACTCTACTGACCCTGACTCAAGCCCAGTGCCACTCTGCTGACCCTTACTCAAGACCAGTGGCACTCTGCTGACCCTGACTCAAGCCCAGTGCCACTCTACTGAACCTTACTCAAGCCCAGTGGCACTCTGCTGACCCTGACTCAAGCCCAGTGGCACTCTGCTGACCATTACTCAAGCCCAGTGCCACTCTGCTCACCATTACACAAGCCCAGTGCCACTGTACTGAACCTTACTCAAGCCCAGTGGCACTCTGCTGACCCTGACTCAAGCCCAGTGGCACTCTGCTGACCCTGACTCAAGCCCAGTGGCACTCTGCTGACCCTGACTCAAGCCCAGTGCCACTATGCTGACCCTGACTCAAGCCCAGTGCCACTCTGCTGACCCTGACTCAAGCCCAGTGGCACTCTGCTGACCCTTACTCAAGCCCAGTGCCACTCTGCTGACCCTGACTCAAGCCCAGTGCCACTCTGCTGACCCTGACTCAAGCCCAGTGGCACTCTACTGACCCTGACTCAAGCGCAGTGGCACTCTGCTGACCCTGACTCAAGCCCAATGCCACTCTGCTGACCCTTACACAAGCCCAGTGGCACTCTGCTCATCATTACACAAGTTAACGAGCCATCCCAAACAAAACGACCGCGCGGAAAAATCGAAAAAAAAATATTGGCGGCAGAGGCAATAAAAAAACGGCCGGTGGCTGTCCGGGCACGGGAGCCTGTTGGCGCTACCGCTTACCGCTGCCTTCGAGCGCGCGGTTTCATCACGCCGCCCGTGAGCCCTTTGTCTGTGCGATAGATCCGTCGGTCAACGCCGTCCGCCGCTTTCTCCCGCGCGAGCCGCGGACAGGTTTTTATTTTTATTTCCCCGTTCTTATGGGGACCCCCCCACACCCCCCCCACCCCCCCCGGTGCACGTCGGTCATGACAGCTTCCAAGGTGCAACAAAGTGAGCGCATTCAGAGTGAATGTGGAATTACGATTAGGGCGTAGCCGGGGAATGTCTGCGGGGATGGAATGGTGGTCAGCGCACTGGATTTGCAATGCAGAGGCATTGGCGCAGCCAATTGAGCGAATGGAACTCGGGGGGCCGAAGGCACTGGTGAGCAACAGCAGCAGCGGTTGTTGATGTTGTTGTTGATGTTGATGCAGTTCATCTTGGGTGGCGGCGGGTTTAACGACACAATGTTCATATACTTACGTGATCTAACCGAATTAAACCCTGCATTACGGATGATATAGTTCGCGAAAGCCTATAACTACGTGTTAAACCGAGGTAAGGGCAAGTGGCTAGACATTAACGTATATAAAGTATGGATAAATAACACATTGCATACGCTCCGACTTATCTCTCTTGATTGAGAGCTTTGCGAGCACCTCTTATCGTTTTCTCGACATTATTATTCGCTTAACGCCTGAACCACCACCCTCCTGTATACATCTAGCCACGATGGCTCGGAGATGTTAACTACCTCGCCTGGTACACAGGAGCTCGTGGGTTCGATCACGATCCTGACGCCTGCTGTATATTTGGAGTTTGCGTGTCTCTCTCTCATCATCACGGTGGCTATGAGATGTTAACTACCTCGCCTGGTGTGCAGGAGGTCGTGGGTTCGATCCCGACCCTGACGCCTGCTGCTGTGTATTTGGAGTTTGCGTGTTCTCCCTCTCATCATCATCATCACGGTGGCTAGGAGATGTTGAATGCCTCGCGTGGTACACAGGAGGTCGTGGGTTCATTCCCGACTGCTGTGTATTTGGAGTTTGTGTGTCTCTCTCTCTCTCCCCATGGTCGCGTGGATTTGTTCTCCGGGTTTTACGGTTTTTCCCACCCACATTTACAATCGACGTCACGCGTTTAGAGTGTTTTAATTTCTATAGAGTCCATGGGTGTCTACACGACTCTAAGGGTCTCTATGTGAGTATATAGGTCTCAATGTGAGTCTATGGGCTTCAATGTAAATCTGTGAGTCACTATGTGACTCTAAGGGTGTCTAGTTTAGTCAATCCGTCTCTATGGGAGTATATCAGTCTTTATGTGAATCGCAGGGTTCGACCATGACCCTGATGTTCGTTGATTATTTGGAGTCTGCGTCTCTCTCTCTCTCCCCGTGGATGCGTGGATTTCTTCTCCGGGTCCTCCGATTTTCCCCTCCACATTTAGAATCAACGTCTCGCGTTTCGAGTATTTTCGCCGCTGTAAATGTCTACACGACGATGATAAGCCGCTTCGCTGTTGAGCTATCATCTGTGGTGGCCAGGTCGCTTCTGGAACATAAGAGCTGTATCGCTCAGTGGGCCTTTATACCCCGTAAAATAAAATAAATAGTTGAGTTTTTAGTTTAGTACAGCGTGGCACATTCCAAAACGTCATGGGGGGGTGGGGGGGGTGGTGCAAGTTGGTAATTCACCTGCCACTTGCCCTGGAGTACACCGCGAATCTTTGACGTTTGCGCGCGCTCACTCGCGGCAAGAAGGCGGGCGGGCACCTGGGTTCGATTCCCGACAAGGGCGCGTGCCTCTCTCTGTGTTGGGAGTGCGTGAGCGCGTGAGCGCGAGTGCGAGAGTGTCTGCGTGTTATCTTTTTGTGCGCGGTTTGCCGAACGAATGCGTTACGAGGCCGCACTCGCTACGCGCAAAGCGCTCGACCGCAAATCGACCGCAACAACAATTGTCTTGCTGATCTCTGTCAAGGAGCTATGAGCCTTCGTCGCGCGAACTCCCCTGGTCATCTTCCTAGCAGCAGCAGCAGCGGCAGCTTCTGGCTAAGCCATCGAACAGAGATGGTGGTCGCCGCGTCGTCATCGCGCGGCGCTTTCAGAAGCGCTTCTGCGGCCGTCTGGAACGCTCTTCCTTCTGAATATTAGGAAGCCACTGGAGCTGTGCAACTTTCAAATCATCATTCACATTGACAAGATACTTTCTTTAGAACTGCTTTTTGCTATTTGGTTTGTTGTCCTTCCCCCACACCCCCCCCCCCCCCCGCACCTCCGATTAATTATCAAGGTCGGTTACGTATGGTGCGAAAATAGTTCGATGTACGTAGGTTCGATCCCAAACCTGACGCCTGCTGTTTATTTGGAGTTTGCGTGTCTCTCTATCTCATCATCAATCACAGTGACTAAGATGTGTTAACTGCCTCGCCTGGTATACAGGAGGTCGTAGGTTAGATGCTAACCCTGATGCCTTGCTGTATATTTGGAGTTTGCGTGTCTCTCTCTCTCCCCCCGTGGTCGCGTGGATTTTTCTCCAGGTCCTCCGGTTCTTCCCTCCACATTTTAGGAATCGACGTCACGCGTTCAGAGTTGGCTGGCCGCTATAAATTTCCTCGCGATGGTGGTGATGATGATGATGATGTGATGAGCCCTCTCCGTGGCAACAAACCAAACGCGCAAAGCAGCCTCAAAGTAGCGAGCGCTTTTCAACCAAGTGCGCGCGTACGTAACGTTGAACTGAAACCCACGACCCCGCCGTATACCGGGCTCGGTTTGTAACATCTCGCCACGACGGTAGGGAAAGAAAAAAAAACGCGGACCCTCCGTGGCAAAGCGATGGCGAGCACGACCCCCCCCCCCCCGCCCCCCCCCGAGGAATGGAGCCATGCACGCCCGTAACCGCTCACGACAGATGGCCGTTTGTTTTTTTTTTACTACAATAATTCGTAATGCCGAGCCGTGTGAATTAATTCCTCCGGGAGCCACGACAGATTGGTCTTTTTAATTTTATGTGCAGAGCGTCAAGTGTTTTTTTCTTTTTAAAAATATTTTTTCGTAATCTTTCTTTCGCGTGAAGATTAACCCCCTTTTTGCCGACGACTGGAAATGTTTGCCCTTTGGGAATTTATCACCACGCGCCCCCCTCGGCCCCCCCCCCGCACCCCCCCCACCTCTACATTCCGTTAAATAATTCCTCCCAAACGTTGGGACCCAAAAAAACCGATCGGATTTGGTGCGTGGACGCTCGCACGCGGTATTTTATTTGGAGATCTCTAGGGGAACACAAAAAAAACCCCAAATAATTGTTATTATGAGACCTCCTTTGCCAGAAACAAGATATAGGAATAGGTTTTACCCTTTTAACTGGCACAAAAACTGACACCTTTATTCAAGGCATCATGTTTGCAATAACCACAACACAAGCAGTCAAAATGCAAACAAAAAAGACATCTGATAATAATATTGGCACTGTTCTTGAATTTGATTGGTCCACACCCGAGACAGCTTTTCTTAGAGCCTAGTTTCCAATGGAGACTAGGCTCTATATTATTATCAGAGTTGTCTTTTTTGTTTGTATTTTGACTTTTTGTGTTGTGGTTATTGCAAACATGATGCCTTGAATAAAGGTGTCAGTTTTTGTGCCAGTTAAAGGGGCAAAACCTATTCCTATACCCCAATAATTTGCCAACCCATCCTCGATGCATTGATGATATATATCCATTCCTTTCAACCGTAGACTCTGCGACGGTTAAGAGAAGGGCCTATTTTGTTACCGCTTGTGGCTGCGTCGAGTTCGACTCGAAATCGCCAAATTTTCAATCGTGTCGTCTCCGTAGAGTTGGGCCCGGGGGGGGGGGGGGGGGGGGGGGGGGGGGGGGGCGGGGTGGGGGAGCGGTGGAGCAGCGGTTAGCGCACCGAACTATGGATCCGGCGAGAACCACCGGCCCCCCCCCCCACCACCGCCCCAATCATGCCGACTTCGATTCCCGGCCACAGCTACGATTGGGCCTACTTTTTTATTTTCGCAGGCAAGGCCCCACTGAGCTTCTCCTGTTGCCAAAAGCTACCTGGCCAAGGCTTATCATCGTCGCCACGTGGAAAAGTAATAGCAGCCGTTTGGAATCCCGTGACGTCGATTCTGAACGTGAAGGGGGGAAAAAAATCCGCAGGAGCCGGAGAATAATCCACGTGACCACGGGGGAGAGCACCACACTGAAAAAGAATCTGCATAGCTCCAGTGGTGGCTGACCTGGTCAAATTAAAATATATGCATTCAAGTTTTTGTTACGCTTTCCGCGTTGGAACGGCGCCCACGTTTCCATGTCACGACGGGGCGCGTTCTGCAGAGCGCGAAAAAAAGTGGTCCACGTAAAGGAGAACCGCGTCGTAACGTGGACGGTGGAAGCGTTGTAACGTGGAAGCGCTGTAACGTGGAAGCGCTGTAACGTGGAAGCGTTGTAACGTGGAAGCGTTGTAACGTGGAAGCGCTGTAACGAGGAAGCGCTGTAACGTGGAAGCGCTGTAACGTGGAAGCGTTGTAACGTGGAAGCGCTGTAACGTGGAAGCGCTGTAACGTGGAAGCGCTGTAACGCGGAAGCGCTGTAACGTGGAAGCGCTGTAACGTGGAAGCGCTGTAACGTGGAAGCGCTGTAACGTGGAAGCGTCGTAACGTGGAAGCGCTGTAACGTGGAAGCGCTGTAACGTGGAAGCGCTGTAATGTGGAAGCGCTGTAACGCGGAAGCGTTGTAACGTGGAAGCGCTGTAACGTGGAAGCGCTGTAACGTGGAAGCGTTGTAACGTGGAAGCACTGTAACGTGGAAGCGTTGTAACGTGGAAGTGTTGTAACGTGGAAGCGCTGTAACGTGGAAGCGCTGTAACGTGGAAGCGTCGTAACGTGGAAGCGCTGTAACGTGGAAGCGCTGTAACGTGGAAGCGTCGTAACGTGGAAGCGTTGTAACGCGGAAGCGTTGTAACGTGGAAGCGTCGTAACGTGGAAGCGTTGTAACGTGGAAGCGTCGTAACGTGGAAGCGCTGTAACGTGGAAGCGTTGTAACGTGGAAGCGCTGTAACGTGGAAGCGTTGTAACGTGGAAGCGCTGTAACGTGGAAGCGCTGTAACGTGGAAGCGCTGTAACGTGGAAGCGCTGTAACGTGGAAGCGCTGTAACGTGGAAGCGCTGTAACGTGGAAGCGCTGTAACGTGGAAGCGCTGTAACGTGGAAGCGCTGTAACGTGGAAGCGCTGTAACGTGGAAGCGTTGTAACGTGGAAGCTCTGTAACGTGGAAGCGTTGTAACGTGGAAGCGCTGTAACGTGGAAGCGTTGTAACGTGGAAGCGTTGTAACGCGGAAGCGCTGTAACGTGGAAGCGCTGTAACGCGGAAGCGCTGTAACGTGGAAGCGTTGTAACGTGGAAGCGCTGTAACGTGGAAGCGCTGTAACGAGGACGCCGCGCTCGTCACAACAGCGACTCGCCGCACTCCGTTATCGTTGGGACCTTTTTTTAGCCGGTTGTCAAAGTATGAAAACTGAAGAGGTTTTACCCTTTGTGGCAATGAAAGCGGTGATGTTAAGGAGTCAAGTGATTGCATTAACCGCACAAGGTTACTTGTGGTGAACATGCAAGCACAAACGTGGCTCTGACAATAATAATATTAATATATTGGCATTGTCTCTGAAACTGATTGGCCTGCACCAGAGATGGCGGCCTTCTTCATGGCCTAGCCTCACCACCAGTGTCACACCAGAGAACAGAGCCAAAAGGCGAACGGGTACAAGGACAATGCCACTATCAGAGCATTCATAGCTCGGGGGTTGAGCGGCTGTATCATGGGGATAACTTGTATTGCCAGTGTCGTTATTGACGTCGAATGTCGTTGTCTTCTCCATCTCTCTCTCTCTCCGTCCATCTCTCTCTCTCCGTCCATCTCTCTCTCTCCGTCCATCTCTCTCTCTCCGTCCATCTCTCTCTCTCCGTCCATCTCTCTCTCTCTCTCTGCATCTCCCTCCGTCTGTGCGTGTCTCAGGATCCCCGCAGCAAGCACCGCTTCAAGGCCCACACCTACGGCAGCCCCACGTTCTGCGACCACTGCGGCTCACTGCTCTACGGCCTCATACACCAGGGCATGAAGTGCGACAGTGAGTGATGCTCTCGCCGGAGAAGCCAAAGGGGGGGGGGGAATCGAGTGGCGCCCCTCTCCCCCACCCCCCCCCCCCCGCACAGAAGGGTCGGGAGTCGAACCCGGGGTGGCGGGGTGGGGTGGCGATGATCGCCACGGGTGTGACTCCCACCGAGGTCATCTCACGTGGATAGGTTTTGTTGTCAAATTTGTCTACAGTTCTTCACCGGCGAGAGCCATCGACGACCACCGTCTCCCTCCCCACCACCACCACCGCCCCCCCACCAACCCCGCCACCATCCACCCACCACCACCCCCCCACCCCCCCCCCCCCCCCCCGTGTGGCACAGCCTGCGACATGAACGTGCACAAGCGCTGCGTGGTGATGGTGCCCAGCCTGTGCGGCATGGATCACACGGAGAGGCGCGGGCGGATTCGCATCGTCGCCGAAGTGACCAACGCCGAGAAGCTCGTGGTCAGCGGTGAGTTGACGACGATGATGATCACGATGATGACGACGACGACGATGACGATGGCGACGATGGCGACGTTGGATGATCATGATGATGACGATGATGACGACAAAGAAGAAGATGACGATGATGATGATGATGACGACGATGATGACGATGGCGACGATGGATGATCATGATGATGACGACTATGATGACGACAAAGATGACGATGATGATGACGACAATGACGACGACATTGACGACGACAATACGAATTTGATGTAGTCGACCCGGGAAGCCGTGCCCGATGGTTGCATTCCTCACAGCTGCCTGGGGACCACAGAGACACCGCGACCACAGAGACACCGTGACCACAGAGACACCGCGACCACAGAGACACCGAGACCACAGAGACACCGTGACCACAGAGACACCGTGACCACAGAGACACCGTGACCACAGAGACCACAGAGACACCGAGACACTGCGACCACAGAGACACCGTGACCACAGAGACACCGTGACCACAGAGACACCGTGACCACAGAGACACTGCGACCACAGAGACACCGTGACCACAGAGACACCGTGACCACAGAGACACCGTGACCACAGAGACACCGAGACACAGAGACACCGAGACACAGAGACACCGGGACCACAGAGACACCGTGACCACAGAGACACCGTGACCACAGAGACACCGAGACCACAGAGACACTGCGACCACAGAGACACCGTGACCACAGAGACACCGTGACCACAGAGACACCGTGACCACAGAGACACAGAGACACCGTGACCACAGAGACACAGAGACACCGTGACCACAGAGACACAGAGACACAGAGACACCGTGACCACAGAGACACAGAGACACCGTGACCACAGAGACACCGTGACCACAGAGACACCGTGACCACATGGACACCGTGACCACAGAGACACAGAGACACCGTGACCACAGAGACACCGTGACCACATAGACACCGAGACACAGAGACACCGTGACCACAGAGACACAGAGACACCGTGACCACCGTGACACCGAGACACAGAGACACAGAGACACCGTGACCACAGAGACACCGTGACCACAGAGACACCGAGACCACAGAGACACCGAGACCACAGAGACACCGCGACCACAGAGACACCGCGACCACAGAAACACCGTGACCACAGAGACACAGAGACACCGTGACCACAGAGACACAGAGACACAGAGACACAGAGACACCGAGACACAGAGACACCGTGACCACAGAGACACAGAGACACCGTGACCACAGAGACACAGAGACACAGAGACACCGTGACCACAGAGACACCGTGACCACAGAGACACAGAGACACCGTGACCACAGAGACACCGAGACACAGAGACACCGTGACCACAGAGACACCGTGACCACAGAGACACCGAGACACAGAGACACCGTGACCACAGAGACACAGAGACACAGAGACACCGTGACCACAGAGACACCGTGACCACAGAGACACAGAGACCACAGAGACACCGTGAGCACAGAGACACCGTGACCACAGAGACACCGTGACCACAGAGACACCGTGACCACAGAGACACCGTGACCACAGAGACACAGAGACACCGTGACCACAGAGACACCGTGACCACAGAGACACCGAGACACAGAGACACCGTGACCACAGAGACAACGAGACACAGAGACACCGTGACCACAGAGACACGGTCACCACAGAGACACAGAGACACCGTGACCACAGAGACACCGTGGCCACAGAGACACCGTGACCACAGAGACACCGAGACCACAGAGACACCGTGACCACAGAGACACCGTGACCACAGAGACACAGAGACACCGAGACACAGAGACACCGTGACCACAGAGACACCGTGACCACAGAGACACCGTGACCACAGAGACACCGTTACCACAGAGACACCGTGACCACAGAGACACCGCGACCACAGAGACACCGAGACCACAGAGACACCGTGACCACAGAGACACCGTGACCACAGAGACACCGTGACCACAGAGACCACAGAGACACCGAGACACTGCGACCACAGAGACACCGTGATCACAGAGACACCGTGACCACAGAGACACCGTGACCACAGAGACACCGAGACACAGAGACACCGAGACACAGAGACACCGAGACACAGAGACACCGTGACCACAGAGACACCGTGACCACAGAGACACCGTGACCACAGAGACACCGAGACCACAGAGACACTGCGACCACAGAGACACCGTGACCACAGAGACACCGTGACCACAGAGACACCGTGACCACAGAGACACAGAGACACCGTGACCACAGAGACACCGTGACCACAGAGACACCGTGACCACATGGACACCGTGACCACAGAGACACAGAGACACCGTGACCACAGAGACACCGAGACACAGAGACACCGTGACCACAGAGACACAGAGACACCGTGACCACCGTGACACCGAGACGCAGAGACACAGAGACACCGTGACCACAGAGACACCGTGACCACAGAGACACCGAGACCACAGAGACACCGAGACCACAGAGACACCGTGACCACAGAGACACCGCGACCACAGAGACACCGCGACCACAGAAACACCGTGACCACAGAGACACAGAGACACCGTGACCACAGAGACACAGAGACACAGAGACACAGAGACACCGAGACACAGAGACACCGTGACCACAGAGACACAGAGACACCGTGACCACAGAGACACAGAGACACAGAGACACCGTGACCACAGAGACACCGTGACCACAGAGACACAGAGACACCGTGACCACAGAGACACCGAGACACAGAGACACCGTGACCACAGAGACACCGTGACCACAGAGACACCGAGACACAGAGACACCGTGACCACAGAGACACAGAGACACCGTGACCACAGAGACACCGTGACCACAGAGACACAGAGACCACAGAGACACCGTGAGCACAGAGACACCGTGACCACAGAGACACCGTGACCACAGAGACACCGTGACCACAGAGACACCGTGACCACAGAGACACAGAGACACCGTGACCACAGAGACACCGTGACCACAGAGACACCGTGACCACAGAGACACCGAGACACAGAGACACCGTGACCACAGAGACAACGAGACACAGAGACACCGTGACCACAGAGACACCGTCACCACAGAGACACAGAGACACCGTGACCACAGAGACACCGTGGCCACAGAGACACCGAGACACAGAGACACCGTGACCACAGAGACACCGTGACCACAGAGACACCGTGACCACAGAGACACAGAGACACAGAGACACCGTGACCACAGAGACACTGAGACACCGTGACCACAGAGACACGGAGACACCGTGACCACAGAGACACCGTGACCACAGAGACACGGAGACACCGTGACCACAGAGACACCGTGACCACAGAGACACAGAGACACAGAGACACCGTGACCACAGAGACACCGTGGCCACAGAGACACAGAGACACAGAGACACCGTGACCACAGAGACACCGTGACCACAGAGACACAGAGACACAGAGACACCGTGACCACAGAGACACTGAGACACCGTCACCACAGAGACACGGAGACACCGTGACCACAGAGACACCGTGACCACAGAGACACGGAGACACCGTGACCACAGAGACACCGTGACCACAGAGACCACAGAGACCACAGAGAGACCACAGAGACCACAGAGACCACAGAGACCACAGAGACCACAGAGACCACAGAGACCACAGAGACCACAGAGACCACAGAGACCACAGAGACCACAGAGACCACAGAGACCACAGAGACACCTTTTCCTTCTTCCTCTTCCTTATTCTTGCCCTCAGGGTGGTGATGAGAGTGAGTGGAGGTGAGTGGAGTGAGAGGGGAGAGGTTGGGGAGTGAGTGGAGGGGAGTAGATTGAGATGAGAGGGGAGAGATGGGAGAGTGTGTGGAGGGGAGTAGAGTGAGATGAGAGGGGAGAGTGCGTGGAGGGGAGTGGAGTGAGAGGGGAGAGTGAGTGGAGGGGAGAGGAGTGAGATGAGAGGGGAGTGGTGGGAGAGTGCGTGGAGGGGAGTGGAGTGAGATGAGAGGGGAGATATTCTCCACTCGGACCTGACTCTCATGCCCCATGCATTGGCTGACGTTCGGTCGAATCTATGAAAAATGGCTTCTCGAGTGCTGCGTGGTGGATTGTAAATTCTCTACTGCCACCTGGCGGTGCCTCTAAACGTGGCAATGCTCTCGACGGCAGCGGTTCCCAACCTTTATGGCACCAGGGACCGGTTTCGTGGAAGATTATTTTTTCACGGACCGGGCGGGCGGGGGGGGGGAATGGTTTCGGGACGATTCAAGCGCATTACATTTACTGTGTGCTTTGTTTATATTATCATTACATTGCAATATATGATTAAATGATTGCTCAACTCGCCATAATGCAGAATCAGTGGGAGCCCTGAGCTTATATGCTTAGTTCTTTCGGTAAAGTCACGTTGAAGGGAAACAACAAAATAATAAAATATATATAAAACAATAAAAAAATTCTCACGACGTTTCGACCATAACACAAACGGTCGTCTTCAGGTGTGTTGGTTTGCATAAATTTATTTTTAAACGGTGCATTTATTTATTTATAAAAAAACATCAGCACCACGCGCAGCGATTTGGCAGTTTATTTAGGACTAGTCCATCTATATTCTGAAAAGAGGAGGGGGGAGACGAACTTTTTTTTGTTATAATGTATGCTGTCTGAAAGCAACTGTAAGCGTGAACAATCAATTAAGACCTGAAATGGTTTATCAAATCTTTCCAATGATTGCTAAGATAGAATCCATCTTCTCGGTTGAAATTGTCTCTGTGCTTGTATATGTGGATAGCCTCATGAACGAATCTCTCATGGTAGCCAGATGACTTACAAAGAACCTCTGTCTTGGAAAAGGCAATGGCATGTGAGCCTACTGAATTATAACAATGATCTGCCACGGCCGAGGTGTTGGTCCTACCGTGTTTAAGGTCTGCTTTGTGTTCACGAATGCGGTCCCATCTGGCGGGAGTGATGGGAGACAGTGACACCGGAAAGTGTGTTGCTTGTGTCCAGTCTACTCCGTCATCTCGTTTCGGTTGCTGTCACTGCACAAAAGCCTGCTTCGCAAAGATGATTCTAGATTTGAAGCTTTCGTGACTGCAAGGATTCATACTCTTTTGTTTTTTTCGGGTAAAGTCACGTCGGTAAATCTATAAAATAAAAGAGTAAGTGAAAAAAAAAACAACCACATTAAATCACGACGTTCCGGGCGCAACACAAGCGTCCTCTTCTTTGGTTCTTTCGGTAAAGTCACGTAGAATGAGAATAAAATAATAAATTAATAAAATAAAATAACACAATAATATTGCTGTCCATATTGCTGTCCTACCAGACAGTCTCGTCCCTTCACCTGATGAAGGCCGCTTGTGTTGTGGCCGAAATGTCGTGAGAATATTATTGTGTTATTTTATTTTATCAATTTATTATTTTATTCTCATTCTACGTGACTTTACCGAAAGAACCAAAGAAGATGAATCATTGCAGTCACGAAAGCTTTAAATCGAAATACAAGCGTCCTCCTTCAGGTGGGGGGCAAAGTAGCGAAAGCGTGAGCGCTTTGAGTGTGCCTCGGAGAGGGCTGTGACGAAGACAGGATGTTGGAAACGGAAGCGGGCTTTTCAGTGCCTTCGTGGCGATCTCCGGGACATTCCGCCTGGACTTTAATCCAGAACGCATGGAGATTCGAAGTTGTCTCAAACATACTCTTCTGAGGCCCACCGTCGTTTTGCGATCTCAAGCAGCCGATCCTCTTCTGGCACGGACAAAGGCGATCCACCCGGCTTATTCACAAATGAGTCGCGGATCCATTCCTTCCCAGTTCCGGGCGGGGGGGGGGCTCCTTTTGTGGTTGGGAAGTAATGCTCAAACTCTTTTGAAAGCTGCGAGATAGGTGTTCTTCTTTGGTTCTTTCGGTAAAGTCACGTAGAATGAGAATAAAATAATAAATTGATAAAATAAAATAACACAATAATATTCTCACGACGTTTTGGCCACAACACAAGCGGCCTTCATCAGGTGAATGGACGAGACTGTCTGGTAGGACAGCGCTGGAGTGAAAGAGCCACGTTCAGATCACGGCCTTTAAGCTGTGTGAGAGGAACAAAGCGCCTTGACAAAGGAATTAGCATATAATTTAGCATTGAAATGGCTGAATGATTAGCTTGTGACTGGTCACAGAAATAGTTATGTTAAAAGTTAAAGCATACACATCCGCAGAGGCACCCCTTGACAATGGAATTAGCATAGAATTTAGCATTGAAATAGCTAAGTTAAAGCATACACATCCGCAGAGGCACCCCTTGACAATGGAATTAGCATAGAATTTAGCATTGAAATAGCTGAGTGATTAGCTTTGCGAGATAGGTGATCATGCACCAGCTGGGGGGGGGGGGGGGGGAAGAAGTTCCTGGCTCAGACTCTTTCAAAATCCCTGCTAATGTTTGAAACATGCCAAAAGTCCCAATGTTCACTCGTTGCCCCCCCCCCATCATTCCAGTTTGCCTTTGAATGCAGCCACTTCATCTGCCGACTTGAACACAGTCGTCGTTCTCCCCTGAAGTGACAGATTGAGTTCGTTGAGCAGGTTGAATATTTTGATTTGAAGCTTTCGTGACTGCAGTAATTCATATTCTTAGCTCTTTCGGTAAAGTCACGTTGAAGGGAAACAATAAAATAATAAAATATATATAAAACAATAAAAAATTCTCACGACGTTTCGAATATGTCACGCAAGTAAGCAAGTTTCGCGGCCCATTCTGTGTCGCTGAAATGTGCTGCCAGTGGTGGCTGCTTTTCTAAAAAATATAAATCTCTGGAGTGGCTCTCGCAACTCAAAACCCCTGGCCAGTGATCTCCCTTTAGAAAGCCATCTCACTTCTGTGTATGAGAGAAGACGTGTGTGCTCTGCGTCCATCTTCTCACAGAGCTGCGCCAACAGACGTGAGCTGAGGGCATGCACTTGAATGTGCAAAACGTTGCTAAGTTCCGGTGACATTTTTCGGCTCGCCAGCATTTATCTATGGATGACACAGTGCGTAGACTCACATTCAGAAGCGACCACCTTGACTCGAGTAGTGAAACCAGAAAGCCGTCAAGTCATGGCAGCCGCTCCGTCCGTGCATATACCGACACAAAATGACCAATTCAGTTTTCCTGATATGCAATCATTCAAAGGCTTGAATAGTTCTGCAGCTGTGGTGTTGGTTGGCAATACAAGTGCACGTAACACATCCTCATGCACATCCTCCTGAAAAATATACCGCGCAAAAACAAGCATTGTTGCCTTGTTGTCAACATGGGTAGACTCGTCAACCTGGATTGTGTACCACGGTGACTCATTAATCCTCTCTAACAATTGTGCCACAATATCCTCTGCTGTTTCATCAATTCGTCTAGTTATGGTGCTAGCCAGAAGAGAAACGCGCGCCACATGTTTGAACTGCAGCCTCTCCTAAAAGTTCACGGCAAATGTCCTTAGCAGCAGGCAGGATCAACTCTTCACCAATCGTAAAAGGCTTCATTGTTTTATTTTGTTTTATATTTTTATTATTTTATTGTTTCCCTTCTACGTGGTGACTTTACCGAAAGAACCAAGAATATTAATCCCTGCAGTCACGAAAGCTTTAAAAAGTAAAGGCCTTCTTAGCTTCAGCAATGCGGTTAGCCACTAAGAATGATGCTCTCAGTGCAGACACATTTGATAAAGTGGTGGCCTTCAATAATTGCTTCTGTTCTTCGTGTTCACGTTTTTTTTCTTTTTTTTAACTCCAAAGGCTTATCTTTTAATGCAGGGTGCTTGGTCTCCATGAGGCAAAAGCAGTTTTGATGGTTTCATGGCTTCGTTGGATAGCCGGTCGCCACATTATTATACAAAGCGGGCTTGGAGAATGTGAATCACCTGGTGCAATGAACCCGTAATTAAAAGTAGGACTCTTGGTATTTTCTTTTAAACACAGCTTTTTTTATTGTTGGCAGTCTTAGAGTCTTCTGCTGTCTAATCATTGTGGTTTTTTTCCTCCTTTTCAAAGAAGCTCTCCAGCGACGTTTGTTTTTTTTACTCATTTTGGCTACTAGGGGTTAGAGCTTGTGGGCTTACCAACACCGTGACTGAGACGAGTGCGCAGTGCGGGAAAGAGGCGCGGACGGAAGTGGTGAATAATAAAATAATGGGCGGAGCACGCGCGGACTCAAATAAGTGTGGGATGCTGACTTCTCATAAGGAGCGCGCAACCTAGATCCCTCGCATGCGCAGTCTACAGTAGAGTTCGCGCTCCTATGATAATCTAATGCCACCGCTGATCTGACAGGAGGCGGAGCTCAGACGGTAATGCGAGCGATGGGGAGCGGCTGTACATGCAGATGAAGCTTCACTCGCTCGTCCCACCGCTCACCTCCTGCTGTGCGGCCCGGTTCCTAACAGGCCACGGACCGGTAACAGTCCATGGCCCCGGGGGTTGGGGATCCCTGCCCTAGAGAGTTGCTGCTGTACGACAATCGACTTAACGGCGATGTTGCTGCAACTCGCAGCCAGTGTAGAGATTCGTACATTACGTTTTTAGTTGTGTTTTGGGAGGGGGGGGGAGGGTGGGTGGTTAGGCCACAACGAAATGATCCGGCCAAATTTGTGCCATCGAATGAGTGGGTTAGTGAGATGGCTGTTGAGTGGGTGAATGAGTGGGTTAGTGAGATGGCGGTTGAGTGGGTTAGTGAGATGGCGGTTGAGTGGGTGAATGAGTGGGGTAGTGAGATGGTGGGTGGGTGAGTGGGTGAATGAGTGGGTAAGTGAGATGGTGGGTGGGTGAGTGGGTTAGTGAGATGGTGGGTTAGTGGGTGAATGAGTGGGTTAATGGGTGAATGAGTGGGTTAGTGAGATGGCGGTTGAGTGGGTGAATGAGTGGGGTAGTGAGATGGTGGGTGAGTGGGTTAGTGAGATGGTGGGTTAGTGGGTGAATGAGTGGGTTAGTGAGATGGCGGTTGAGTGGGTGAATGAGTGTGTTAGTGAGATGGCTGTTGAGTGGGTGAATGAGTGGGTTAGTGAAATGGCGGTTGAGTGGGTTAGTGAGATGGCGGTTGAGTGGGTGAATGAGTGGGGTAGTGAGATGGTGGGTGGGTGAGTGGGTGAATGAGTGGGTTAGTGAGATGGTGGGTTAGTGGGTGAATGAGTGGGTTAGTGGGTGAATTACTGGGTTAGTGAGATGGCGGTTTAGTGGGTGAATGAGTGTGTTAGTGAGATGGTGGGTGGGTGAGTGGGTGAATGAGTGGGGTAGTGAGATGGTGGGTGGGTGAGTGGGTGAATGAGTGGGTTAGTGAGATGGTGGGTTAGTGGGTGAATGAGTGGGTTACTGAGACGGCGGTTGAGTGGGTGAATGAGTGTGTTAGTGAGATGGTGGGTGGGTGAGTGAGTGAATGAGTGTGTTAGTGAGATGGTGGTTGGGTGAGCAGGTAAATGAGTGTGTTAGTGAGATGGTGGGTGGGTGGGTGGGTGAGTGGTTGAATCATTGTGTTAGTTAGATGGTGGGTGGGTGAGTGGGTGGGTGAGTGTTAGTGAGATGGTGGGTGGGTGAGCGGATAAATGAGTGGGTTAGTGAGATGGTGGGTGGGTGGGTGGGAGAGTGTGTGAATGAATGTTTTAGTGAGATGGTGGGTGGGTGAGTAGGTGAATGAGAGTGTTAATGAGATCGTGGGTGGGTGAGTAGGTGAATGAGTGTGTTACTAGGGGTTAGAGCTTGTGGGCTTACCAACACCGTGACTGAGACGAGTGCGCAGTGCGGGAAAGAGGCGCGGACGGAAGTGGTGAATAATAAAATAATGGGCGGAGCACGCGCGGACTCAAATAAGTGTGGGATGCTGACTTCTCATAAGGAGCGCGCAACCTAGATCCCTCGCATGCGCAGTCTACAGTAGAGTTCGCGCTCCTATGATAATCTAATGCCACCGCTGATCTGACAGGAGGCGGAGCTCAGACGGTAATGCGAGCGATGGGGAGCGGCTGTACATGCAGATGAAGCTTCACTCGCTCGTCCCACCGCTCACCTCCTGCTGTGCGGCCCGGTTCCTAACTGGCCACGGACCGGTAACAGTCCATGGCCCCGGGGGTTGGGGATCCCTGCCCTAGAGAGTTGCTGCTGTACGACAATCGACTTAACGGCGATGTTGCTGCAACTCGCAGCCAGTGTAGAGATTCGTACATTACGTTTTTAGTTGTGTTTTGGGAGGGGGGGGGAGGGTGGGTGGTTAGGCCACGACGAAATGATCCGGCCAAATGTGTGCCATCGAATGAGTGGGTTAGTGAGATGGCTGTTGAGTGGGTGAATGAGTGGGTTAGTGAGATGGCGGTTGAGTGGGTGAATGAGTGGGGTAGTGAGATGGTGGTTGAGTGGGTGAATGAGTGGGGTAGTGAGATGGTGGTTGAGTGGGTGAATGAGTGGGTTAGTGAGATGGCGGTTGAGTGGGTGAATGAGTGGGGTAGTGAGATGGTGGTTGAGTGGGTTAGTGAGATGGCGGTTGAGTGGGTGAATGAGTGGGGTAGTGAGATGGTGGGTGGGTGAGTGGGTGAATGAGTGGGTTAGTGAGATGGTGGGTTAGTGGGTGAATGAGTGGGTTAGTGGGTGAATGACTGGGTTAGTGAGATGGCGGTTTAGTGGGTGAATGAGTGTGTTAGTGAGATGGTGGGTGGGTGAGTGGGTGAATGAGTGGGGTAGTGAGATGGTGGGTGGGTGAGTGGGTGAATGAGTGGGTTAGTGAGATGGTGGGTTAGTGGGTGAATGAGTGGGTTACTGAGACGGCGGTTGAGTGGGTGAATGAGTGTGTTAGTGAGATGGTGGGTGGGTGAGTGGGTGAATGAGTGTGTTAGTGAGATGGTGGTTGGGTGAGCAGGTAAATGAGTGTGTTAGTGAGATGGTGGGTGGGTGAGTGGTTGAATCATTGTGTTAGTTAGATGGTGGGTGGGTGAGTGGGTGGGTGAGTGTTAGTGAGATGGTGGGTGGGTGAGCGGATAAATGAGTGGGTTAGTGAGATGGTGGGTGGGTGGGTGGGAGAGTGTGTGAATGAATGTTTTAGTGAGATGGTGGGTGGGTGAGTAGGTGAATGAGAGTGTTAATGAGATCGTGGGTGGGTGAGTAGGTGAATGAGTGTGTTAGTGAGATGATGGGTGGATGAGTGTGTGAGGGTGAGTGTGTTAGTGACATGGTGGGTGGGTGAGTGGGGGTGAGTGTGTTAGTTAGATGGTGGGTGGGTGAGTGGGTGGGGGTGAGTGTGTTAGTTAGATGGTGGGTGGGTGAGTGGGTGAATGATTGTGTTAGTGAAATGGTGGGTGGGTGAGTGTGTGGGGGTGAGTGTGTTCGTGAGATGGTGGGTGGATGGGTGAATTAGTGGGTTAGTGAGATGGTGGGTGGATGGGTGAGCGGGTAAATGGGTGGGTTAGTGAGATGGTGGGTGGGTGAGTGTGCTGGGGTGAGTGTGTTAGTGAGATGGTGGGTGGATGGGTGAATTAGTAGGTTAGTGAGATGGTGGGTGTATGGGTGAGCGGGTAAATGGGTGGGTTAGTGAGATGGTGGGTGGGTGAGTGTTTGGGGGTGAATGTGTTAGTGAGATGGTGGGTGGATGGGTGAATTAGTGGGTTCGTGAGATGGTGGGTGGATGGGTGAGCGGGTAAATGGGTGGGTTAGTGAGATGGTGGGTGGGTGAGTGTGTGGGGGTGAGCGTGTTTGTGAGATGGTGGGTGGATGGGTGAATTAGTGGGTTCGTGAGATGGTGGGTGGATGGGTGAGTGGGTAAATGGGTGGGTTAGTGAGATGGTGGGTGGGTGATTGGGTCGGGGTGAGTGTGTTAGTGAGATGGTGGGGTGGGTGAGTGGGTGGGGGTGAGTGTGTTAGTGAGATGGTGGGTGGGTGGGGGTGAGTGTGTAAGTGAGATGATGGGGTGGGTGAGTGGGTGAATGAGTGGGGTAGTGAGATGGTGGGTGGGTGAGTGGGTGAATGAGTGGGTTAGTGAGATGGTGGGTTAGTGGGTGAATGAGTGGGTTAGTGGGTGAATGACTGGGTTAGTGAGATGGCGGTTTAGTGGGTGAATGAGTGTGTTAGTGAGATGGTGGGTGGGTGAGTGGGTGAATGAGTGGGGTAGTGAGATGGTCGGTGGGTGAGTGGGTGAATGAGTGGGTTAGTGAGATGGTGGGTTAGTGGGTGAATGAGTGGGTTACTGAGACGGCGGTTGAGTGGGTGAATGAGTGTGTTAGTGAGATGGTGGGTGGGTGAGTGGGTGAATGAGTGTGTTAGTGAGATGGTGGTTGGGTGAGCAGGTAAATGAGTGTGTTAGTGAGATGGTGGGTGGGTGAGTGGTTGAATCATTGTGTTAGTTAGATGGTGGGTGGGTGAGTGGGTGGGTGAGTGTTAGTGAGATGGTGGGTGGGTGAGCGGATAAATGAGTGGGTTAGTGAGATGGTGGGTGGGTGGGTGGGAGAGTGTGTGAATGAATGTTTTAGTGAGATGGTGGGTGGGTGAGTAGGTGAATGAGAGTGTTAATGAGATCGTGGGTGGGTGAGTAGGTGAATGAGTGTGTTAGTGAGATGATGGGTGGATGAGTGTGTGAGGGTGAGTGTGTTAGTGACATGGTGGGTGGGTGAGTGGGGGTGAGTGTGTTAGTTAGATGGTGGGTGGGTGAGTGGGTGGGGGTGAGTGTGTTAGTTAGATGGTGGGTGGGTGAGTGGGTGAATGATTGTGTTAGTGAAATGGTGGGTGGGTGAGTGTGTGGGGGTGAGTGTGTTCGTGAGATGGTGGGTGGATGGGTGAATTAGTGGGTTAGTGAGATGGTGGGTGGATGGGTGAGCGGGTAAATGGGTGGGTTAGTGAGATGGTGGGTGGGTGAGTGTGCTGGGGTGAGTGTGTTAGTGAGATGGTGGGTGGATGGGTGAATTAGTAGGTTAGTGAGATGGTGGGTGTATGGGTGAGCGGGTAAATGGGTGGGTTAGTGAGATGGTGGGTGGGTGAGTGTTTGGGGGTGAATGTGTTAGTGAGATGGTGGGTGGATGGGTGAATTAGTGGGTTCGTGAGATGGTGGGTGGATGGGTGAGCGGGTAAATGGGTGGGTTAGTGAGATGGTGAGTGGGTGAGTGTGTGGGGGTGAGCGTGTTTGTGAGATGGTGGGTGGATGGGTGAATTAGTGGGTTCGTGAGATGGTGGGTGGATGGGTGAGTGGGTAAATGGGTGGGTTAGTGAGATGGTGGGTGGGTGATTGGGTGGGGGTGAGTGTGTTAGTGAGATGGTGGGGTGGGTGAGTGGGTGGGGGTGAGTGTGTTAGTGAGATGGTGGGTGGGTGGGGGTGAGTGTGTAAGTGAGATGATGGGGTGGGTGAGTGGGTGAATGAGTGGGGTAGTGAGATGGTGGGTGGGTGAGTGGGTATATGAGAGTGTTAGTGAGATGGTGGGTGGATGAGTGGATGGGGGTGAGTGTGTTAGTGAGATGGTGGGTGGATGAGTGGATGGGGGTGAGTGTGTTAGTGAGATGGTGGGTGGGTGAGTGTGTGGGGGTGAGTGTGTTAGTGAGATGGTGGGTGGGTGAGTGGGTGAATGAGTGTGTTAGTGAGATGGTGGGTGGGTGAATGAGTGTGTTAGTGAGATGGTGGGTGGGTGAGTGTATTAGTGAGATGGTGAGTGGGTGAGTGTGTGGGGGTGAGTGTGTTAGTGAGATGGTGGGTGGGTGAGTGTGTGGGGGTGAGTGTATTAGTGAGATGGTGGGTGGGTGAGTGTGTCGGGGTGAGTATATTAGTGAGATGATGGGTGGGTGAGTGGGTGGGGGTGAGTGTGTTAGTGAGATGGTGGGTGGGTGAATTAGTGGTTTAGTGAGATGGTGGGTGGGTGGGGGTGAGTGTGTTAATGAGATGGTGGGGTTGGTGAGTGGGTGGGTGAATGAGTGTGTTAGTGAGATGGTGATTGAATGGCTAAATACTTAATGAGTGAGTGGAGTCCAAGGTTCAAGTTGAGACCAGGATAGGAGTTTCCATTTGCCAGAGTGACCCCGGGTCACCAAAATAACCAAAGGCAATTGAAATAAGAAACGTAATTTTTCGTGACTGCAGGAGGAATCCGATGAGCCACTTGTAAACTTTTAAACAACTTTTTAAGTTTTTTTTATTTTACCGGGTGTAAGGCCCCACTGATCTAGGTCGCTCATTTTCAGAAGCGGCGATCTGGCTGTCACAAATGAACACTCGACGAAGTGGCACATCATCATCATCATCACAACCACGTGGCAATTTACAGCAGCAGCCAAATGCCCTAAAGCGCGTGGCGTTGATTATAAATGTGGAGGGGAAAAACCGGAAGACCCCGCAGACAAATCCACGCGACCACGGAGAGAGATATACAAATATGCAGACTTCAAATATACAGCAGGCGTCAGGGGTCGGAATCGATCTCCTGCGAATCAGGCGAGGTAGTTAACATCTCCTAGCCACCGTGATGATGATGAGAGAGATATAGACACGCAAACTCCAAATATTACAGCAGCAGACGTCAGGGTTCGGGATTGAAATTCACGACGAGCTAGGAGACACGGGGTCAGCACAGTTACAACAGCAACACACAATACAGGGACTCGTCTACTTATGAACGAGTTAGGTTCCAGAGGTCTGTCCGTAAGTCCAAGTTCGCTCCCATCAATTCCAAAAATGTTGCACGAAGTGGCTTTTACAGTTGTTTAATCTCCTGTGGTTATAGATGCCACTGGTTCTTCACGTTCTGCAGATGTAGATGCCACTGGTTCTTCACGTTCTGCAGATGTAGATGCCACTGGTTCTTCACGTTCTGTAGATGTAGATGCCACTGGTTCTTCACGTTCTGCAGATGTAGATGCCACTGGTTCTTCACCTTCTGTAGATGTAGATGCCACTGGTTCTTCACGTTCTGTAGATGTAGATGCCACTGGTTCTTAATGTTCTGCAGATCTAGATGCCACTGGTTCTTCACGTTCTGCAGATGTAGATGCCACTGGTTCTTCACGTTCTGCAGATGTAGATGCCACTGGTTCTTCACGTCCTGCAGATGTAGATGCCACTAGTTCTTCACGTTCTGCAGATGTAGATGCCACTGGTTCTTAACGTTCTGCAGATGTAGATGCCACTGGTTCTTCACGTCCTGCAGATGTAGATGCCACTGGTTCTTCATGTCCTGCAGATGTAGATGCCACTGGTTCTTCACGTTACATAGATGTATATGCCACCACTGCCATCTATTGCGTGGCGGTTGAACTTACGACTCTTGCTCCGAACGGGCAATTGGACATACGAGAGGGACAGGTTTGTTGGTATCTCTGAAAGTCGAATGTTCGTAAGTCGAGGTGTCCCTATACTACAATAACAGCACGATAGGGGGCGGGGGGGGTGGGGAGGTGTGGGTGGTACAAAATAATAATATTAAAATAAAGCACAGCGAAACAAATTAGCATTTGGCCCAAAAAGACTGCCGCACGACGAGAGAGAGACCCCTCCCAATCCTGACGATAAACGGGCATCGCGATCTTTCTCCGTTGCAGTGAAGGAAGCCAAGAACCTGATTCCCATGGACCCCAACGGCCTCTCTGACCCCTACGTGAAGCTGAAGCTGACCCCCGACCCCAAGAGTGAGAGCAAGCAGAAGACCAAGACCATCAAGGCGAACCTGAACCCCGTGTGGGAGGAGCACTTCACCTTGTGAGTGCCGTCGTCATGGCCCGGACCCTTACACGCTCGCGCACACACACGCACACACACACACGTACAGAACACGCACACGCACACACACATACACACGCACACGCACACACACACGTACTGTACAGAACACGTACACGCACGCACACACACATACACACGCACACACACACGTACAGAACACGCACACGCACACACACACGCACACACACGTACAGAACACGCACACACACACGCACACGCACACACACATACACACACACGCACACACACACACGTACAGAACACGCACACGCACACACACACGCACACACACACGTACTGTACAGAACACGTACACGCACACACACATACACACGCACACACACACGTACAGAACACGCACACGCACACACACATACACACGCACACACACACGTACAGAACACGCACACGCACACACACATACACACGCACACACACACGTACAGAACACGCACACGCACACACACATACACACGTACACACACACACACACGTACAAAACCTGGTGACGAGGTGCCCCCTAGCCTGGTGACGAAGTGCGACCTATCCTGGTGACGAGGTGCCGCCCAGCCTGGTGACGAGGTGCCCCCTAGCCTGGTGACGAGGTGCCCCCTAGCCTGGTGACGAGGTGCCACCTAGCCTGGTGACGAGGTGCAGCCCAGCCTGGTGACGAGGTGCCCTCTAGCCTGGTGACGAGGTGCCGCCTAGCCTGGTGACGAAGTGCGACCTAGCCTGGTGACGAGGTGCCGCCCTAGCCTGGTGACGAGGTGCCCCCTAGCCTGGTGACGAGGTGCGTCTCGCCCACCCCCCACCCACCCCCCCCCGCCGCCCCCAGCAAGCTGAAGCCGACGGACATCGACCGCCGTCTCTCCATCGAGGTGTGGGACTGGGACCGCACCACCCGCAACGACTTCATGGGCGCGCTCTCCTTCGGCGTGTCGGAGCTCCTCAAGGCGCCCGCCAACGGCTGGTGAGTTACCCCCCCCCACCCCCCACCCACCCCCCCCCCGCCCACGCCTCCGTCTGAACCAGGGGCTCGACGAGCTAAAAGCGACGAGAGATTTTTGTTTTGTTTTTTTTTTCGAATTCGGTGGAGGACAAAAAGAAAAAGCCGCCTCTCGAAAGCGCATCCCCGACGGCGTTTTCGGCCGGCATCTCGTCGCGAGACGAATGATCAACGAGTCCGGGCCCTTTTTTTTTTGTTTGACGAATTTTGGCTGGCGACCGGAAATGTTTACGCTTGAACGTCGCCACGTTTCCCCCCCCCCCACCCCGACAAAGTCTCTTTCGGGAGCAGCGTGCGAAGACGACGGGGTACCGGCGTCGGTTGGCGACGAGCGGCGTCGCACAGCCACGCGTTTTACCAATTGTCGCCACGGCAACGTTCGTAAAGGCCGCGCGAAGTCACGCCGGCAAGCGGGGGACACGACGCCGGCCGTGCCGTTTCTACGGGGGGCCACACCCCCACCGGCCCCCCAAGCCCCGCGCCGCTGCGCTCAACGGCACTCGGCCCAGAGAGCGCGTGAGGCCGTGACGTGGTGCTGGGGGTCGGGGATCTCTGTCTCTTCGGCGTGCTCGTTGCGTAGGTACAAGCTGCTGAGCCAGGAGGAAGGGGAGTACTACAACGTGCCCATCGCTCCCGACATCGAGGATGGAGACACCGAAATGCGTCGCAAGTTTGAGGTGGGTGGTGGGGGAGAGGTGGGCGGGCAGGAGGGGGGTAGCTTCGCTCTATTTGAGGCTCGTCGGCTCGGATAAACCACGGCTAAGTAGCGGCGAAAGCGCTCTCCGTAGGCAGGCTCCCTGGGATGCGGGAATTCCGGGAGCGGGGTGGGGGGAGGGGTGGGCTGTGCCCGGGAAGGGATCACTGCTGGCTGGATCGAAAGCCTGGACTCAGTGAGAGAGAGAGAGAGAGCGAGAGTGTGACCATCGCAGGAGTTACATTAAAAGGCTGCGGCGTAGAGGAGGAAGACGACGCTGGTGGCGCGTGCACGCGTCGATGATGTGGAAATGAAAAACGTGGCACTGCTTGGACGCGCACGTGGAGTCGGACGGGCAACAACGGGACCGAATCAGAAAGAAGCGTCTCGTCGTCGTCGTCGTCCGGGAGAAGTGGAATGAACCGCAGAGAGAGGGAAGGCCTCTCACGCGCAATGGCTAGACGGCAACATCATGATGAGAGATCAGACGAAGTCACCCGCTTACCCGTGGTACCGCTCCCCATCGAATGAGCGTCGCACACTAAAACAATGTCGGCAGTAGCCACATCTGTCCAGCGGCTGGACGAAGTAACGCGTGAGAAGCCAGCGGAGTGGCAGCGGCGGTAGTAAGTAACACGGCGGGGCAGCGGCGGTGGCACGGGGCAGCGGCGGTGGCACGGGGCAGCGGCGGTGGCACGGGGCAGCAGCGGTCACATTTTGGCACTACAAGACGAGAGAGAAACGTGGAAACAAACTTGGAAATGTTGCCGTGGACACCTACGGTGCTATCTGCCCATGGACCGTGATGATGATGCCAGGAAGTCTTCCCAGAAAGGAAGAGATCTGATCTAAACGCACCCAGGTAAGGCCCCGCCAAGCTGCTACGTTGCTGTTGTTCAAAGTGACCTGGCCATCACAGATGATAGCTCAACGTGGGCGTGTCATCATCATCATCGTCGTCGTCGTCGTCGCGTGGAAATTCGTAGCGGCAGCCGAACAGGCCTACGGACGCATGACGTCGATTCTAAACGTGCGTGTGTCGGGGCGGGAAAGCGGGAGGCGGGACCCTGGGGAAAAATCCACGTGACCACAAACTCCAAATATGCAGCAGCGGGCATCGTCGGCGTCAGACTGCGGCTTGTCACGCGTTCTCCATTTCGGTTAAAAGTTCAGGACAATTGGCACGAGAGGGCGCACGTGAGCCTCGACAGATCCCAGCCGCGTGGCCGCTCATTCGTCAGCGATTGTAGCCGAGGGTGTCCCCGCGAGTGTCCCCGCGAGTGTCCCCGCGAGTGTCCCCGCGAGTGTCCCCGCGAGTGTACCACTCTTGGCCAGCGATCACTTGCTGGTGTGGCCCCACTGGTGTGGCCTTTAGGGCGGCCCCTGACGTGTGACACCCCCTCACCCCCACCACAACAATACACACAACAGTGAAAACACTCCCCTCATCATCGTCTTTGTGCTGGCATCTGTGGGTCTCTGTGTGGTGAGCCTATGGGTCTCTGTGTGGTGAGTCTGTGCATCTCTGTGTGATGAGTCTATGGGTCTCTGTCTGGTGAGTCTATGGGTCTCTGTGTGGTGAGTCTATGGGTCTCTGTGTGGTGAGTCTACGTGTCTCTGTGTGGTGAGTCTATGGGTCTCTGTGTGGTGAGTCTATGGGTCTCTGTGTGGTGAGTCTATGGGTCTCTGTCTGGTGAGTCTATGGGTCTCTGTGGTGAGCCTACGGGTCTCTGTGTGGTCAGTCTATGGATCTATGTGTGGTGAGTCTATGGGTCTCTGTGGTGAGTCTACGGGTCTCTGCGTGGTGAGTTTATGGGTCTATGTGTGGTGAGTCTATGGTTCTCTGTGTGGTGCGTCTATGGGTCTCTGTGTGGTGAGTCTGTGGGTCTCTGTGTGGTGAGTCTATGGGTCTCTGTGTGGTGAGTCTATGGGTCTCTGTGTGGTGAGTCTATGGGTCTCTGTCTGGTGAGCCTACGGGTCTCTGTGGGGTGAGTCTATGGGTCTATGTGTGGTGAGTCTATGGGTCTCTGTGAAGTGAGTCTATGGGTCTGTGTGGTGCGTCTATGGGTCTCTGTGTGGTCAGTCTATGGGTCTCTGTGTGGTCAGTCTATGGGTCTCGGTGTGAGTCTATTGGTCTCTGTGTGATCAGTCTATGGGTCTCTGTGTGGTGAGTCTGTGGGTCTCTGTGTGGTCAGTCTATGGGTATCGGTGTGAGTCTATGGGTCTCTGTGTGGTGAGTCTATGGGTCTCTGTGTGGTGAGTCTATGGGTCTCTGTGTGGTGAGTCTATGGGTCTCTATGTGGTGAGTCTATGGGTTTCTGTGTGATGAGTCTGTGGGTCTCTGTGTAGTCAGTCTATGGTCTCTGCGTGGTCAGTCTATGGGTCTCGGTGTGAGTCTATGGGTCTCGGTGTGAGTCTATGGGTTGCTGTGTGATCAGTCTATGGGTCTCTGTGTGGTGAGTCTGTGGGTCTCTGTGTGGTGAGTCTATGGGTCTCTGTGTGGTGAGTCTATGGGTCTCTGTGTGGTGAGTCTATGGGTCTCTGTGTGGTGAGTCTATGGGTCTCTGTGTGGTGAGTCTATGGGTCTCTGTGGGTCTCTGCGTGGTGAGTCTATGGGTCTCTGTGTGGTGACTCTATGGGTCTCTGTGTGGTGAGTCTACGGGTCTCTGTGTGGTGACTCTATGGGGCTCTGCGTGGTGAGTCTACGGGTCTCTGTGTGATGAGTCTGTGGGTCTCTGTGTGGTGACTCTATGGGTCGCTGTGTGGTGATTCTAGGATTAGGGTTAGCCCACCCCACCCTTGCACGATTACTGCGTTTCGTATCCTCTCGGCCCCGCATCTCGCTGCCCTCCGTGTTCCATCGCTGCCCGTTCCCGCCGTGCGACACGAGGTGGCGGTGTTGCAGCGTCCAATATTCTTTGGGGTCTTTGGGTAAAGTCACGTTGATAAATCTGGAATTCACGTAGATAGGTTCAGAAAAAGATTTTTTCTTTTGTAATTTAAACATTTTGTATTTTTTTGTTGTAATTCTTCTGAACCTATCTACGTGACTTCACCGAAAGACCCAAAGAATATTAATTATTGCGGTCACGGAAGCTTTAAGTCAAGGATTTGCAGCGTTTCGTCAACCGCTAGTCCCTCCCACCTCTCCTCCTCTTTAACATTTGGCTCCCTTCACGTTGGTTGGTCACCACGATCCATCCCGGGCGTTGGGGGATCAGATCATATATATGTTATCGCTATATAACATGATTTTTGTTCTTGGGTAGTAAGAGTTACTTTTTAAATTGCTTAAGCCTCAAAAGTATAGAAAATGGCTATTGTTTCCCACAAACTTTGCTTTTGTGAATGATGTTGTTCATGATGATGTTGTTCATGATCTTGTTGATGATGGTGCTGATGTTAATGTTGTTGGTGTTGTTTAGGTTGTGAATGATGTTGGTGATGTTGTTCACGATGATGTTGATGTTGTTCATAATGTTGATGGTGTTGATGTTAATGTTGTTGATGTTGTTTAAGTTGTGAATAATGTTGTCCGTGATGATGTTGACGCTGTTGTTACGATGTTGATGTTGTCTATGATGATGTTGTTGTTGTTGTTACGATGTTGACGACGACGCCGTCCTCGCCGTGTCCAGAAAGCGCGCCTGGGCCCCAGCGTGAAGCCGCGTGCGTCTGATGAGCGCCGTGCGAACAGCCTCTCAGCCATCCTCAACAACGCCAACGTGGACCGAGTCAAGGCTGACGACTTCAACTTCCTCATGGTGCTGGGCAAGGGCAGCTTCGGCAAGGTGGGGTCTCCTCCCTCCCTCCCCTCCCTCCCTCGCCTCCCTCCTTCCCCTCCCCTCCCTCCCTCCCTCCCCTCCCTCCCTCCCTCCCTCCCTCCCCTCCCCTCCCTCCGTCCCCTCCACTTCCCCCCCTCCCCTCCCTCCCCTCCCTCACCTCCCCTTCCCTCCCTCCCCTCCCTCCCCTCCCCTCCCCTCCCTCCCCTCCCCTCCCCTCTCTCCCTCCCTCCCTCCCCTCCCCTCCCTCCCCTCCCTCCCTCCCTCCCCTCCCCTCCCCTCCCCTCCCCTCCCTCCCTCCCTCCCTCCCTCCCCTCCCTCCCTCCCTCCCTCCCTCCCTCCCTCCCTCCCTCCCCTCCCTCCGTCCCTCCCTCCCCTCCCTCTCTCGCTCGCCTCCCTCCCTCTCTCTCCCCTCCCCTCCCTCCCTCCCTTCCTCCCCTCCCTCCCTCCCTCCCTCCCTCCCTCCCTCCCTCCCTCCCTCCCCTCCCTCCCTCCCTCCCTCCCTCCCTCCCCTCCCTCGCCTCCCTCCATCCCCTCCCCTCCCTCCCTCCCTCGCAGATTGTTTTACACGCCCAGTACGGTGTTTACCCTCTCTACCCCCTCCCTCCCTCCCTGCCCCCCCTCCCAGCCCCCCCCCCTGCCCCCCGCCACTGTTTTGTGACCAGATGAGTAGGAGGCTCGCTCCCTTGTGATGGGAGGATGGCCGATGGGGCAGCATGACGAACGATCTCCATTGTGCGCTATTTGCCGCGGAAGTAACAATGGTAATTGGATCTGCTCGCTGGATGTGAATGAATCCATTATGAAAAGAGCACAGCACAAATTGTATTTACCCCGGCTCATTACAATGCCCGACATTAATGTGCAGGCGTTGCACCCGCCTTGAACGGGGCAAAGACAAAGGTCCCCCGTGTAGCCTGTAACGGACAGTCGGGGCAAGTGCTGTTAGCGAGTAGCAGCACCTGTGAAGGCCGGCACGGCACACGAGGGGGGTGGGTGGCCAGGACCACGCCCGGCCGCCTTTGTCTTCTCAGTAGCGATGTTTACTACACACCGCACCAGATACTCATTTGAGGCCGAGTCGACCTAGGGGAGGCCCGGGACCGGAATCGACCTCGGGCCCCGCCGGGTTCGTAGCGCAGCGCGCTAACCGCTGCACCACCGCTCCCCACCCAACACACGCGCACAAAGACAAAGATCCCCCGTGTAGCCTCCAGCAAACTGTCGGGGCAGGTGCCGTTGGCGAGTGGCATCAACGAAGGCCGGCTCGGCACGCGACGGGGGTGGGTGGCCGGCACCGCCCCCGGCCGCCTTTGTCTCCCCGTTGCCCACGTTTACGCGCCGCACCAGGTGCTCATTTGAGGCCGAGTCGACCTAGGTGAGGTGAACCTCGGGCGAAGGCCACTGATGCCGCTGAGCGCGAGCAGGAATTAAACTGCGGCCCGCCGGGTCCGTAGCGCAGTGCGCTAACCCCCCCACCACGCTCGTTAATTTCACGTACAGCCCTTGGATGAGGTCCACCCCACGCTGTGGCTATGGTCGCATGCCCAGGCACCGTCGCTGCTGCTACTGCCGCTATCCAGGCTCGAGCTTTCGAGATGTGGCGAGGTTTTTTGTCGTCTTCGATTATTTGCTTTGGCGGTGAGCCCACATGCCCCCCGCCCCCCAACACCTCCGCTTACCAAAATAACCCCGCAGAATGAGAATAATGATCGCGTGGAGTCCACTCGCACGCCCACTCATGCAGCAACGCACCGCCTCCCTCCCCTCCCTGCCTCCCTCTCTGCCTCCCTCCCTCTCTGCCTCCCTCTCTGCCTCCCTCCCAGCCTCCCTCCCTGCCTCCCTCCCCTCCCTGCCTCCCTCCCTCTCTGCCTCCCCCTCTGCCTCCCTCCCAGCCTCCCTCCCAGCCTCCCTCCCTGCCTCCCTCCCCTCCCTGCCTCCCTCCCTCTCTGCCTCCCTCCCAGCCTCCCTCCCTGCCTCCCTCCCTACCTCCCTCCCTCCCAGCCTCCTCCCTCCCTACCTCCCTCCCTCCCAGCCTCCCCCCTGCCTCCCTCCCTCTCTGCCTCCCTCTCTGCCTCCCTCCCAGCCTCCCTCCCAGCCTCCCTCCCTACCTGCCTCCCTCCCAGCCTCCCTCCCTACCTGCCTCCCTCTCTGCCTCCCTCTCTGCCTCCCTCTCTGCCTCCCTCCCAGCCTCCCCTCCCTCCCCTCCCTCCCACTCCCCCCACTCCTTCAGCAGCAGCAGAGACGATAGCAGCACATGGAGATGGTGCGCAACGGGTTCTAGACGGGTTCTAGATTGTTCTAGACGGGTTCTAGACGGGTTCTAGATGGTTCTAGACGGGTTCTAGATGGGTTCTAGACGGGTTTTAGATGGGTTCTGGACGGGTTCTAGATGGGTTCTAGACGGTTCTAGACGGGTTCTAGATGGTTCTAGACGGGTTCTAGATGGGTTCTAGACGGGTTCTAGATGGTTCTAGACGGTTCTAGACGGGTTCTAGACCGGTTCTAGAAGGGTTCTAGACGGGTTCTAGATGGTTTTAGACGGTTTTATACGGGTTCTAGATGGGTTCTAGACGGGTTCTGGACGGGTTCTAGATGGGTTTTAGACGGTTTTAGACGGGTTCTAGATGGTTCTAGACGGGTTCTAGATGGGTTTTAGACAGGTTCTAGACGGGTTCTAGACGGGTTTTAGACGGGTTCTAGACGGGTTCTAGACCGGTTCTAGACGGGTTCTAGACGGGTTCTAAACGGTTATAGACGGGTTATAGACGGGTTCTAGATGGGTTCTAGATGGGTTCTAGACGGTTCTATACGGTTCTAGACGGGTTCTAGATGGGTCTATATGGGTTCTAAACGGGTTCTAGACGGGTTCTAGATGGGTTCTAGATGGGTTCTAGATGTGTCGAGCGGTGGCGGGTTTAACGACACGTTCACAATTACCCAAAAAAACCCTCTCTTTTTGAGCAGCCTGCATCAGTGAATGTTTTGTTTTAAATCCACGTAGTTCAAGTAGAGATCATGGTATTGTTGTGGCATCGTGGCCCCATCTCCCTCTGTATATTTCCGTGTCTCTTGCGCACGAGTTTGATTCCTGCTCACGGCCAACACCGGTGACGATTATCTGAACTGGCGCTGGGCCTCCTCTCGGTCGACTCAGCCTTAAATGAGTACCTGGCGCGGTGTGTTAACATCGCCACTGAGGAAGAGCAAGCCGGGCGTGGTGCTGGCCACCCACCCCCTTCGTGCGTCGCGTCAGCCTTCGCAGGTGCTGCTACTTGCAAATGGCACTTGGCCCCGCCAGTCCGTTAAGGCTACACAGGGGATCTTTGTCTTTGGAGATCATGGTGCTGGCAGGTGCTGCTGCTGGCTTCCCCAGGGTGACCCCCTACGTCCCTGTGCGTGCGTGCGCAGGTGATGCTTGCGGAGCGCAAGGGCACGGACGAGCTGTACGCGATCAAGATCCTCAAGAAGGACGTGGTCATCCAGGACGACGACGTGGAGTGCACCATGGTGGAGAAGCGCGTGCTGGCGCTCTCCGAAAAGCCGCCCTTCCTCACCCAGCTGCACTCCTGCTTCCAGACCATGGTGGGTGCGGGCGTGCGGGCGTGCGGGCGGGCGAGCTGGCGGGCAGGTGGGTGAGCAGGCGAGCGAGCGAGCGGGCGGGCGGGCGGGCGGGCACGCCACCGTGTCTCTGTGTGTTGAGCGGTCGCACAGCGGTTAAGAGCGCTGCTGCGCCACGACCCGGCAACCCGATTTCGATTCCCGCTCGTGTACCAATAACGGTGGCGAATAGCTAACCCGGTCCAGGGCCTTGGCCTAGATCAACCAGGCTTTGGACGAGTCCCTGGTGTGCGGCGTGCGTAGTGAACGTCGCGACTTGGGTGACAAAGGCGGCCTGGCATGGTGCTTGTCACCCAACCCCCTCGCGTGCCGTTCCGGCCTTCACAGGTACCACAGATACTTGTGGTGTTTGAGACTAGGCTCTCAGGAAAGCCGTCTCTGGTTCGGACCAATCAGTTTCAAAGACAATGCATATACTGTCAGAGCATGTTTTTTTTTTTTTGTTCGTATTTTCACCACGAGTATCTGTGGTGAATGCAGACATGATTCCTTGCACAAGGTTTAAGTTTGGTGTTTTGACATTTCAACACCTGTTTTGTTGCCGGAAACAAGGGGAAACCCTATTCTCATGTTCCCTGGGCATTCGGGAGGGAGAGAGAGAGAGAGAGAAAGTGATATGCCCTCGGTGGCAGAGAGGAGATGATGAGAGGGAGGGGAGGGAAGTTGGAGGGGAGTTGGAGTTGGAGGGGAGGGAGGGATGTGTGCTGCTCCCCCCCTTGGCACGCTTGTCTCTTTGCGTGGTGCGCATCGCCCATCACGGGCCACCGCGTGCCACGCCGCGCCAGCTGGGGGCGGACACCTTTTAACGCGCCGCTGTCGGGACGGCGACAGGGACGCCGTGGGTTTCCCCGCGCGTGGAGACGCCGCTTTTGTTGAGCCGTCATTTGTGGCGGCCCAGGTCGCTTGTGAAAAAAAAACAAGTTCATGCCTCGGTGGGCTTTGCCCTTGCTAGGACGGGGACGGTTTCGTTTTTTTGCCCTGTGTTTTTTTTCGGGGGCGATTCGGCGTTGCCTTTCCTGTCCGTCGAACTCCTGTCTTGTTTTTGCACCGTTTGTTGTCGTAACGTTCTTACCCGCCACCCCTACTGGACATGCTAACAAAGAGCTCCATAGCTTATCGGATTCCTCCCGCTGTATAAATATTCTGATACAGAGAAAGTGTGACGGCTTTGCCGCCCGCCCCCCTGCTTTTTGCCGGGATTAATCCACGCGGAGTGACCCCGTGCATTAAGAATCCTCATCATCACAAACAAACGGTTCTCAGTCACAGGGGTCGTTTGACCATACTTCGCCACGCCGGTAAAGCGTGGTTGGGGGGGCTGGGGTGCGGTAGGGATTGAGAGCGGTAGTGGCAGCACCAGTTCTGATATCACTCCCCCACTCATCTTAGCCCCCCGGCTCGGGAATCAAACTCGGGTGGCCGGGTTTTTCGCAGCTTGGCGCGCTAACCGCTGCACCGCCACTCCACCTCCCCTCCCCTTTAATTACAGGTGGCCCACTGAAGTACTAATTAGAGACAAGAGCATCTCTCCATACTGCATCCTCATTCCATTGTATCTGTGTTTAGTTTGTTGTCTTTCCCCCGCACCCCCGAATAGCACGGTTGGCTAAGTGCGGTGCGAAAGAAGTTCAACATACATACACGTACATAGACTCACACAGAGACCCACAGACTCATCACACAGAGACCCATAGACTCACACAGAGACCCATAGACTCACACAGAGACCCATAGACTCACACAGAGACCCATAGACTCACAAAGAGACCCATAGACTCACAGAGAGACCCATAGACTCACTACAGAGACCCATAGACTCACACAGAGACCCATAGACTCACACAGAGACCCGTAGACTCACACAGAGACACGTAGACTCACACAGAGACCCATAGACTCACACAGATACCCCTAAACTCACACAGAGACCCATAGACTCACACAGAGACCCGTAGACTCACACAGAGACACATAGACTCACACAGAGACCAATAGACTCACACAGAGACCCATATACTCACACAGAGACCCATGGACTCACACAGAGACCCATAGACTCACAAAGAGACCCATAGACTCACAGAGAGACCCATAGACTCACTACAGAGACCCATAGACTCACACAGAGACCCATAGACTCACACAGAGACCCGTAGACTCACACAGAGACACGTAGACTCACACAGAGACCCATAGACTCACACAGATACCCCTAAACTCACACAGAGACCCATAGACTCACACAGAGACCCGTAGACTCACACAGAGACACATAGACTCACACAGAGACCAATAGACTCACACAGAGACCCATATACTCACACAGAGACCCATGGACTCACACAGAGACCCATAGACTCACAGAGAGACCCATAGACTCACTACAGAGACCTATAGACTCACACATAGACCCATAGACTCACTACAGAGACCCATAGACTCACACAGAGACACATAGACTCACACAGAGACCCATAGACTCACACAGAGACCCATAGACTCACACAGAGACCCGTAGACTCACACAGAGACCCATAGACTCACACAGAGACCCATAGACTCACACAGAGACCCATAGACTCACACAGAGACCCATAGACTCACAGAGAGACCCATAGATTCACTACAGAGACCCATAGACTCACACAGAGACCCATAGACTCACACAGAGACCCATAGACTCACACAGATACACGTAGACTCACACAGAGACCCATAGACTCACACAGATACCCCTAAACTCACACAGAGACCCATAGACTCACACAGAGACCCGTAGACTCACACAGAGACACATAGACTCACCACACAGAGACCCATAGACTCACACCGATACCCATAGACTCACCACACAGAGACCCATAGACTCACACCGATACCCATAGACTGACCACACAGAGACCCACAGACTCACCACACAGAGACCCATAGACTGATCACACAGAGACCAATAGACTCACACCGAGACCCATAGACTGACCACACAGAGACCCATAGACGCACCACACAGACCCATAGACTCACTTCACAGAGACCCATAGACTCACCACACATAGACCCATAGACTCACCCCACAGAGACCCGTAGTACTAATTAGAGACAAGAGCATCTCTCCATACTGCATCCTCATTCCATTGTATCTGTGTTTAGTTTGTTGTTTTTCCCCCACACCCCCGAATAGCACGGTTGGCTAAGTGCGGTGCGAAAGAAGTTCAACATACATACACGTACATAGACTCACACAGAGACCCATAGACTCACACAGAGACCCATAGACTCACTACAGAGACCCATAGACTCACACAGAGACCCATAGACTCACACAGAGCCCATAGACTCACACAGATACACGTAGACTCACACAGAGACCCATAGACTCACACAGATACCCCTAAACTCACACAGAGACCCATAGACTCACACAGAGACCCGTAGACTCACACAGAGACACATAGACTCACCACACAGAGACCCATAGACTCACACCGATACCCATAGACTCACCACAGAGAGACCCATAGACTCACACCGATACCCATAGACTGACCACACAGAGACCCACAGACTCACCACACAGAGACCCATAGACTGATCACACAGAGACCAATAGACTCACACCGAGACCCATAGACTGACCACACAGAGACCCATAGACGCACCACACAGACCCATAGACTCACTTCACAGAGACCCATAGACTCACCACACATAGACCCATAGACTCACCCCACAGAGACCCGTAGTACTAATTAGAGACAAGAGCATCTCTCCATACTGCATCCTCATTCCATTGTATCTGTGTTTAGTTTGTTGTTTTTCCCCCACACCCCCGAATAGCACGGTTGGCTAAGTGCGGTGCGAAAGAAGTTCAACATACATACACGTACATAGACTCACACAGAGACCCATAGACTCACACAGAGACCCATAGACTCACACAGAGACCCATAGACTCACACAGAGACCCATAGACTCACACAGAGACCCATAGACTCACAAAGAGACCCATAGACTCACAGAGAGACCCATAGACTCACTACAGAGACCCATAGACTCACACAGAGACCCATAGACTCACACAGAGACCCATAGACTCACACAGATACACGTAGATTCACACAGAGACCAATAGACTCACACAGAGACCCATAGACTCACACAGATACACGTAGACTCACACAGAGACCCATAGACTCACACAGAGACACATAGACTCACACAGAGACCAATAGACTCACACAGAGACCCATATTCTCACACAGAGACCCATGGACTCACACAGAGACCCATAGACTCGCATAGAGACACGTAGATTCAGAGACACGTAGACTCACACAGAGACCCATAGACTCACAGAGAGACCCATAGACTCACTACAGAGACCCATAGACTCACACAGAGACCCATAGACTCACACATAGACCCATAGACTCACTACAGAGACCCATAGACTCACACAGAGACACATAGACTCACACAGAGACCCATAGACTCACACAGAGACCCATAGACTCACACAGAGACCCGTAGACTCACACAGAGACCCATAGACTCACACAGAGACCCGTAGACTCACACAGAGACCCGTAGACTCACACAGAGACCCATAGACTCACACATAGACCCGTAGACTCACTACAGAGACCCATAGACTCACTACAGAGACCCATAGACTCACACAGAGACCCATTGACTCACACAGAGACCCACAGTTCGTTGTTCTTCCAACTGCATCTCCGATCAGCACGGTTGGCTATGTGCGGTGTGAAAGAAGTTCTACATACACATGTACATTGCCCATAGACTAACACCGCCCACACAAGTACAACACACACATGCTGTATGAAGATCTTACGTGATGTCTCTAACCTGCGTACGTTCTCTGATCCACAAATGGCATTCTCTCTCCCGGTGCAATTCTCTGGTGTTGGCCAATCGTTTTCAGAGACAATGCAAACATGAGTGCACGTGTTTTTTTCACAAGCACGTGTGGCTAATGCAGACTTAATGCCTATGCAATAGGTGCCTATTTGGTGCGTGAACATCTTGACACCTCCTGCTTTACTGCCCCAGTGGGTAAAACCTATTTCTATTATGGTGACGGTTGATTGTGTTGCGATCGAAACGTCGTGATCTATTAATTTTCTACCCACGTGATTTTACCGAAAGAACCAAAGAGTATGGATTCCTGCAGTCACGAAAGCTTCAAATCAAGATTCCTATTATAATATTTTCATCATTTTCCGTAATCTAACGTTGTGCTGTCTTGCTGGCGCTGCAGTTGTGTGCATCGTCGTCTGTGTGTGTGTGTCTGTAACAACTACAGGGGCATCTCACTCCTCAGTGTGCCGGGAAAGGTCCTGGCAAGGATTATTCAACATCGCCTTGCCAGGCACGCTGAGGAGAGAGGCTTGCGGAGCCCCAATGCGGTTTCAGGAAAGGGCAGTCCTGTACAGATGTCATATTTTCTGTCTGTTTGCTACAGCAGAGGTGTAAGGAATTCCAACAAGACCTACATCTCTGCTTTATTGACCTGGTCAAGGCCTATGATACCATCAGTAGGCCTGGGCTCTGGGTTGTTCTTCGTGATTTCGGAGTCCCTGATCCTCTGCTCACGATCATTAAGGACCTTCATGATGGTGAGCGGGCCCGGGTAAAACTATGTGGCCGGGAGTCAGAGCCATTACCTGTTCACCTTGGGGTGCGACAAGGATGTCCTCTGGCTCACACATTATTTCACATATTTTTCGACCACGTAGTCCGTGAAGACTTTGATGGCTGTACCAGAGGAATTTCCATTTAGTTCAGATACAATGGGAGGCTGATCGATGCCCGGGTGCGGTCAAGGGATGGCTCCCTATTGGTCCACCATGTTATATATGCCGATGATCTGGTAATTGCCGCTCACTCAGAGGAGGAGTTGGAGGCACTGATGCTGAACTTGGAGCATGCCACTAAGAGGTGGGGCCTTACCATCAGACCCACCAAAACTAAGCACCTGCCTGGGTATTTTGTACCATAGGGCAACCCACCCACACAACTCCCAATTGGTGATGCGGCAGTTGTGGAGAGAGTGGAGAGTTTCCCATACCTGGGCAGTGTGCTCATGACTGGCTCCGGTTTGACAGCACAGGTCTCACTCAGAATCAGTCAAGCGGCATTATCTGTTCATCGGTTGCGTAACGCTGTGTGGAAGCTACCTGGTCTGTCGCTCCGCAAGAAGCTTCAGGTCTACTCGGCCACGATCATTCCATCCCTTCGCTATGCTTGCGAAACGTGGACCCCCCTAATGGAACATCTTCGCAGGTTAGAAACATTTAGGCTGGCCTGCCTACGATCCATCCTGGGTTTAACCAGGCTGGATTGTGTGAGGAGCTCACAAATCCTATAAAGGTCTGGGCAAGGTCCCATCGGTGAACTCCTCCGGCAGGCAAGGCTGCGATGGCTGGGTCATGTAGCCCACATGCCCAACCACCGCATGCCTAAACAGCTTTTCTTCGGCCGGATTGAGGGGGCCAAATGGGCGTGTTACGGACTAGAGAAGAGATGGAGTGATGTGGTACAGGAGGACGTGGAGCTGAGTGGACTTGCCAATGACTGGTACCAGCGGTGTCAAGATCGGCCTCTGTGGAGGAGGCTTGTGAAGGATGTTCCTGGGCAGTTGAAGGCAGTCGCCTTCCAACAACAACGGAGGGTGGAGGAGCGACACTCACAACAACGAGCGGAGTGCCGGGTGGCTAAAGCACAGCAAGTTGGCACAGTAGGGGGCACAGGTGGTGCATCAGCCAGCCATCTCAGTCAGTCGACCCATGGCACCTGGGTCTGCCCCGTGACCTCCTGCCAGCGGGCGTTCGACACTTCACGTGGCCTCAAGGTGCACCTAGCCTGGCACAAGCGTCGTGGTGACATCACCACCACTTAGTGGCGAATTGCAGTTGTTGTGTCTGTGTGGGGAGCGGTAGTGTAGCGGTTAGCGCTATGCTGCGCTACGAATCCGGCGACCCGAGTTCGATTCCCACTCATGGCCAACACCGGTGACGATTATCTGCACCGGTGCTAGATCGACTCAGCCTCAAATGAGTACCTGGTGCGGTGTGTAGTAAACACCGCCACTGGGGGAGACAAAAGGAGGCCGGGCGTGGTGCTGGCCACCCACCCCCTCGTGTACTGTGCTGGCCTTCATAGGTGCTGCTCACTAAACAGCACTTTCTCCCAACAGTCTGTTCAGGCTATACGGGGGTTCTTTGTCTTTGTGTGCGCAGGACCGCCTGTACTTCGTGATGGAGTACGTGAACGGGGGTGATCTCATGTACCAGATACAGCAGGTCGGGCGCTTCAAGGAGCCGCACACCGTGTAAGTGTTCCCACGGACACCATCCATCGTCCCGTTCATTACGAACCCCCATCATCTCCCTCCCCGTCTCCCTCTGTCTCTCTGTCTCTCTCTACGGCTGCCGTGGCCTTCCTTCCCTCCTTACATTCGGCTCTGTCCACTATATATGCTCGGCGAATTGCGGGTCAATGGGCAGTGTCGGTGTATGGGCAATGTTGGCCTATGACTAGTGTTAGTCTATGGGCAATGTCAGTCTATGGGTAGTGTTAGTCTATGGGCAATGTGAGTCTATGGGCAATGTGAGTCTATGGGCAATGTTAGTTTATGGGCAATGTTAGTCTATGGGCAGTGTTAGTCTGTGGGCAATGTGAGTCTGTGGGCAATGTGAGTCTATGGGCAGTGTGAGTCTATGGGTAATGTGAGTCTATGGGCAATGTTAGTCTATGGGCAGTGTTAGTCTGTGGGAAATGTGAGTCTATGGGCAATGTGAGTCTATGGGCAATGTCAGTCTATGGGCAGTGTGAGTCTATGGGTAATGTGAGTCTATGGGCAATGTAAATCTATGGGCAATGTTAGTCTATGGACACTGTGAGTCTATGGGCAACGTGAGTCTTGGACAGTGTTAGTCTATGGGCAATGTTAGTCTATCGACAGTGTTAGTCTTTGGGCAATATGAGTCTATGGGTAGTGTTGTTCTTAGTGCTGATCACACGACCCCCGTATTGCACTGCTCACGGCACTTGCGCGGGCCCCCTTGCAGTCTGTGAAGGCTCTGGTGGGTGGGTGGTTGAGTGGGTGGGTTGCTGGGTGGCTGGGTGAGTGGCTGGCTGGGTGAGTGTCAGGGTGAGTGGCTGGGTGAGTGGCTGGGTGGGTGGCTGCCTGAGTGGGTGGCTTAATGGGTGGCTTAGTGGGTGGCTGGGTGAATGGCTGGGTGGGTGGCTGCCTGAGTGGGTGGCTTAGTGGGTGGCTTAGTGGGTGGCTGGGTGAGTGGCTGGGTGAGTGAGTGGCCCTCTGTTACCCCCTCTCTAGGTTTTATGCCGGAGAGATCGCCGTGGGCCTCTTCTTCTTGCACACCAAAGGAATAATTTACAGGTGAGTGGCTTCAGCGCCTCACATGGGGGGTGGGTGGTGCGTGGGTGGGGAGGCGGGTGGGGGGGTGTGGTGGGGGGGTGGGGAGGGGGGCGGGGGGGTGGTGGGATGGGTGGAACAGCGACGACGATGTTCGCGGTAAAGGCCAAGCGCCGGCGGGGGCCGCGAAAATGTGGGATAAGATGGTGGCCATGACTCGTTTTTTTCGTCCGGAGAGGCGAGGAAAATCTCGGCTGACGACGACTCCAGATCTGAGACATCTTAAGAACCTCGCGAGTGTTCGGTCTCGCCTCAACAGACCCAACGTGAGGGGGGTGGGGAATCTTTGTCTTTGGATGGTGGATGGGGGGCGGCGGGGGTTGCTGACTTTGCAGCACTTGCCCCAACAGTTTGGTAAGGCTATACAGGGATCTTTGTCTTTGGTGGGTGGGTGGAAGGGGGTCACTAACAGCACTTGCCCCAACAGTCTGTTAAGGCTACACGAGGGATCTTTGTCTTTGGTGGGTGGGGTGTCGCTAACAGCACTTGCCCTAATGGTCTGTTAAGGCTACACGGGGAGGACGGGGGATGACCTTTGTCTTTGGCTGGGCTGGGCCGGGCTTGGGGATGACACAGAGACCTGAAGCTGGACAACGTGATGCTGGACGCAGAGGGTCACATCAAGATCGCCGACTTCGGCATGTGCAAGGAGAACATGTGGGAGGCGATGACGACTCGCACCTTCTGCGGCACGCCCGACTACATCGCGCCCGAGGTGAGCGACGGTGGGGGGAGGGGAACACAGCTTGGCTGAGGGGTACTGGAGCGAAACGACGGACGTATCCCCACCAACCCCCCCCACCCCTGCTCCACTCGGCCCCTCGCGCGAAGGACAATTCTTTCACTCGATCGAGTATTCGGGGGTTTGTGGTTGAGAGTCTGGTCCATGGTTGAGAGTCTGGTCATGGTCGAGAGTCTGGTCATGGTTGAGAGTCTGGTCCATGGTTGAGAGTCTGGTCCATGGTTGAGAGTCTGGTCATGGTTGAGAGTCTGGTCATGGTTGAGAGTCTGGTCCATGGTTGAGAGTCTGGTCATGTTTGAGAGTCTGGTCATGGTTGAGAGTCTGGTCATGGTTGAGAGTCTGGTCCATGGTTGAGAGTCTGGTCATGGTTGAGAGTCTGGTCATGGTTGAGAGTCTGGTCATGGTTGAGAGTCTGGTCCATGGTTGAGAGTCTGGTCATGGTTGAGAGTCTGGTCATGGTTGAGAGTCTGGTCCATGGTTGAGAGTCTGGTCATGGTTGAGAGTCTGGTCATGGTTGAGAGTCTGGTCCATGGTTGAGAGTCTGTCATGGTTGAGAGTCTGGTCCATGGTTGAGAGTCTGGTCCATGGTTGAGAGTCTGGTCCATGGTTGAGAGTCTGGTCCATGGTTGAGAGTCTGGTCATGGTTGAGAGTCTGGTCATGGTTGAGAGTCTGGTCCATGGTTGAGAGTCTGGTCATGTTTGAGAGTCTGGTCATGGTTGAGAGTCTGGTCATGGTTGAGAGTCTGGTCCATGGTTGAGAGTCTGGTCATGGTTGAGAGTCTGGTCATGGTTGAGAGTCTGGTCATGGTTGAGAGTCTGGTCCATGGTTGAGAGTCTGGTCATGGTTGAGAGTCTGGTCCATAGTTGAGTCAGGTCCATGGTTGAGAGTCTGGTCATGGTTGAGAGTCTGGTCCATGGTTGAGAGTCTGGTCATGGTTGAGAGTCTGGTCCATGGTTGAGAGTCTGTCATGGTTGAGAGTCTGGTCCATGGTTGAGAGTCTGGTCCATGGTTGAGAGTCTGGTCCATGGTTGAGAGTCTGTTCATGGTTGAGAGCCTGGTCATAGTTGAGAGTCTGGTCATGGTTGAGAGTGTGGCCTTAAAATGAAAAAAACACAATAGCCGACATTTTGGACAATGCCCTTGCTGTGTCGCACACAAATGACCCAGACCGGCATCCTTTATGTGCCATGAGGAAGCGCCATTGCCTGAAATGTCACCTTTCATTATTATTATTACACCTTTTCCCTTTTTAAAGGCCACACGCAGTACTTTTTTTTTTATTCGGGGAGATCCCGCGGTGGCGAGGTGACGCTCACCTCCCTTCTCGCCTGCTCTGCAGTAAGGTCGTGCGGGGTTCGATCGCGGACCCTGGCGATCAATGCATGTTGTTTGGAGTCCACGTGTCCCCCCCCACCCCCTCTTCTCTCCTTCTCTCTCTCTCCCCGGGAGGGTCGTAGCGTGGATCGGTCTCCCCGTTCCCCGCGGTTCTTGCACCCGGACCCTCCTCCAGCATCGTGCGTCTAGATTATTTGGCCGCTTCTATGAATTCTCACGTTCAGCAGCGGTGACGACGATGATGATGACGACGATGACGACGACGACGATTATGACAACAATGACGATTATGACGATGATGACGACGACGACGATGATGATGACGACAATGACGATGATGGTGACGACGATGACGACGACGACGATGATGACGATGATGATGACGACGATGATGAGGACGATGACGACAATGATGACGACGATGATGATGACGAAGATGATGACGATGACGACGATGACGACGACGATGACGACGATAATGACGACGATGACGACGATGATGATGGCGACGACGACGACGACAACAACGACGATGATGACGAGCCGTCGCCGCTGAACAACGGCTGAAACATCTCAAGTGGACTTTACCCCCCCTCCCCTCCCCCTACGGTGAAATAACAAAAAATGTACCGCGGACGATTGTTCACGAGCTTCGTCGAGCCTCGCGGTTACAGGTGAAGGAGTCTTCCCGCGCGGCAAGCAAAGCCAAAACAAACTAAACCGGGCGGGGGGCGATCCGGAGATGCCCGACATCCTCCCCCACGTGGCACAACCGCACCCCCAGCATCCTCAGGACCAGCATCCAGGAAGTGGCTTGGGGGGGGGGGGCGGCGGGGTGGGGGGGCGGATTGGGGGGGGGCAGAGGGGGGGCAGTGGGTGTTTGACTCGTTTCATCGCGCTACGAAATCGGGAGTTTCTCCGAACCGAAGGTTTTCATTCTTGGGGTGAGATCGCGGAAATATAAATAAATAAATGACCATATTCACGCGCCGTTAAATTTCGCCGCCACCCGATGCTCCCGATTGCTGTTGTTGTTATTATAATTCTTAAGGTTGCGTCATGTAAACGAATCGTGCCTAATCAGCTACCTCATTGTTTGTTGTTGTGACGTTGTTGCAAACGTTCCGACCCCGTGCCCCTCAGACTGGAACATCTGTGGACAAAAGAGCTTAATAGCTCATCGGATTCCTCCCGCAGTCTTAGCAGACATTCCGATTCTGATGGAGAAAAAAAACCCACAGGGACGTGAACAACATTCGAGCGGCTGTGACATTTCGCCGGTGACTTACAACACCACCACCGCCGCTACCAACAACAACAGCAACAAGCAGCCTCGTCAGGCAACGGCCAGAGTTCTGGCTGTGTCGGATCTGGCGGCCGGTTGAACGACGCATTTATATTTACGCGACCTAACCCTACTAAACAAAACAAAAAAAAACCCTTATTGTGGATAATTACTGATAACGAAAGTCTTACGCGTTGAACCGGATATCTTTTCCGCACGGAGCGTTTGTGTTGTGCGTCCGATTGGCGATCGGCTCCGTCGTTCTCTCTCTCTCTCCCTGCATTTCCTTCGTTTCAGAATCAAAAATCTGCGTTCATCTTTTCCTTACTCCACCTCGTGCTTTTGTTTTACTTCCTCTGCTGTCCCTTTTTTTTCTCCCCCCCCCCCACACTGTGCCTCCTCCCCCCGCCCCTCCACCGCCCAACCCCCACCCCACCCCACCATCTCCTTTCTTCAGTAGATGCTCCCCAATCACAGCCTTTTCCGCAACCTTTGCAAAAGTTTAACTGCCAACAGCGCCAAGGTAAAGGATGACCTGCGAAGAGACACTTCCAAGAAGGTATCATCGCCCCAGGGCGCTTGTGGTTTATTTCTTGTTGCCGTGTCGACCAACCAAATCAGCTGGCATCGGGCGTTTTTACTTTTTTTTTCGACTGGTCAAAATTCCGTGAGGATATTGACGTCGCCTCCTCAACGTTAGGGACGTGGCTCCCCGCATTTTTTTTAGTTGATTAATCTGAAAAAACAAGATCCCGTGAAATTAATAAATAAACAGATAATGTTGAGCCGATGTCGACGTGGGCCCAACGTTGGGTCAACATTGCGCCAATGTTGACACTGTTGTTGAGCCAACGGTACGAGAGAAACTCCGGACCGGCTTCGACACACAGGCGTCTCATCTGGCAGAGTCGAGGCCCCGCTTGAACCAATGGCGGTGAACCGCTGCCAAAGGTTAACAATGATTAAGGGTGGTCCCTCTCTCACACGCGGCCCTGCCCCCATACGAGACAGCCGGCTCGAAAGTAAACGGCAGCCGTTTCGCGCAGCGCACGGCGAGAGAGAATGAAAAAACGCGGTGCCAGCTGATGGATGCAGCGGCGGCGGCAGCAGCATCTGAGTGTTTTGTTTGGATTGCTCTTTGATTTGTCCCATTGCTAACTTCACAATCTGGGAGGGGGGGGGGTGTGGTCTGAGCCCCCTAGCGAATCGTGAATGAAACTTAATAGCCCTCCACCCCTACTATCTCGTAACAAACCCCTGACCCACCGCGTCCTGGTGTGAGCGTCACACATCCCGCCTTTGACCAATTAACCACTCCCCACCACCAACCAACCCACCCATCAACCCACACCCACCGCTTGCAAGCATCGTGAGCACGGCCGGTTGGTGTAACCATCGTTTTCTCCGACCGCTATTCGCAAACCCGACCTTTTCTCTCGCGTGGCGAATGTACCCCCCAAATGCTCCCTCGATAGGTCATTCGCTCGCTTGCTCGCTCAATCGTTTGCTCACTCAATCGTTCATTCGCTCACTCGATCGTTCATTCGCTCACTCGATCGTTCATTCGCTCGCTCGCTCGATCGTTCATTCGCTCGCTCGATCGTTCATTCGCTCGCTCGATCGTTCATTCGCTCGCTCGATCGTTCATTCGCTCGCTCGATCGTTCATTCGCTCGCTCGATCGTTCATTCGCTCGCTCGATCGTTCATTCGCCCGCTCGATCGTTCATTCGCCCGCTCGATCGTTCATTCGCTCGCTCGATCGTTCATTCGCCCGCTCGATCGTTCATTCGCTCGCTCGATCGTTCATTCGCTCGCTCGATCGTTCATTCGCTCACTCGATCGTTCATTCGCTCACTCGATCGTTCATTCGCTCATTCGATCGTTCATTCGCTCACTCGATCGTTCATTCGCTCTCACTCGATCGTTCATTCGCTCGCTTGTTTACTCTAAACGCAGCCATTGTGAAACGATGGTGCCAGCTTCCTTGAATCCACACTGGCCCCTCGCCTCGCAGCCTCTGGCCCACCCAGCGGTATAAACTGGTCCCACCCAGCGGTATAAACGAGTCCCACCCAGCGGTATAAACGAGTCCCACCCAGCGGTATAAACGAGTCCCACCCAGCGGTATAAACGAGTCCCACCCAGCGGTATAAACGAGTCCCACCCAGCGGTATAAACGAGTCCCACCCAGCGGTATAAACGAGTCCCACCCAGCGGTATAAACGAGTCCCACCCAGCGGTATAAACGAGTCCCACCCAGCGGTATAAACGGATTCCACCCAGCGGTATAAACGAGTTCCACTCTGTCTGCGTGGAGGGGCGCTGGTGGTAGGGCTGTCTCTCTGTGGCTGTCTCTCTGTGGCTGTCTCTCTGGCTGTCTCTCTGTGGCTGTCTCTCTGTAGCTGTCTCTCTGTGGCTGTCTCTCTGTGGCTGTCTCTCTGTAGCTGCCTCTCTGTGGCTGTCTCTCTGCGGCTGTTTCCATGCGGCTGTCTCTCTGTGGCTGTCTCTCTGTGGCTGTCTCTTTGTGGCTGTCTCTGCGGCTGTCTCTCTGCGGCTGTCTCTCTGTAGCTGTCTCTCTGTGGCTGTCTCTCTGTGGTTGTCTCTCTGTAGCTGTCTCTCTGTGGCTGTCTCTCTGTGGCTGTCTCTCTGTGGCTGTCTCTCTGTGGCTGTCTCTGCGGCTGTCTCTGTGGCTGTCTCTCCCTGCGGCTGCCACACGATCTGCCTGTCCTGCTCGTTATCTCTCTGTCTCTATCTCACTCCCTCGGGCTTTCTCGCTCATCCACTTCATCTCGTTTCCTCTCCCTCTCTCGCTCCCTCTCCCACTCGATCCCTCTCTCTCTCTGTTTCTCCCTGTCTCTGTCTCGCTCCGTCTATCTCCCGCTCCCTCTTTCTTTCTCGCTCACCCTTTTCATCTCCCTCTCCTCCCTCTCCTCCCTCCCTCTCCTCCCACCCTCCCTCTCCTCCGTCCCTCTCCTCCCTCCCTCTCCTTACTCCCTCCCTCTCCTCCCTCCCTCCCTCTCCTCCCTCCCTCTCCTCCCTCCCTCTCTTCCCTCCCCTCCCTCCCCTCCCTCCCTCTCCTCCCACCCCTCCCTCTCCTCCCACCCTCCCTCTCCTCCCACCCTCCCTCTCCTCCCACCCTCCCTCTCCTCCCTCTCCTCCCACCCTCCTTCTCCTCCCTCCCTCTCCTCACTCTTCTTCCTCTCCTTCCTCTCCTTCCTCCCTCTCCTTCCCTCACTCTCCTGCCTCTCCTCCCTCCCTCTCCTCCCTCGCCCGCTCCCTCACTCTGTGTCTCACTCTGTATTTCTCACTGTGTCTCACTCTGTGTCTCACTCTGTGTCTCTCACTCTGTCTCTCACTGTGTCTCACTCTGTGTCTCTCACTGTGTCTCACTCTGTGTCTCACTGTGTCTCACTCTGTGTCTCACTCTGTGTCTCACTCTGTGTCTCTCACTGTGTCTCACTCTGTGTCTCACTCTGTGTCTCACTCTGTGTCTCTCACTCTGTGTCTCTCACTGTGTCTCACTCTGTGTCTCTCACTCTGTGTCTCACTCTGCGTCACGAGAGAACGGGCGCCGTCTCTTATCATTTCGGGAGCCGCTCCGTCACGCGAAAAACTGATGCGGCTGACCTTGGCGCTTTGCCTTGAGCGGGCAGCGCCAGAGTTCGTCACCATGCGCATCTTCAGCGGAATGATAAACACACGCGACAAAGGCACAGATCCCCCGTGTGGCCTGCGACAGACTGCTGGGGCCAAGTGCTGTTCACGGGTAGCGCCTACGAAGGCCGGCACTGTGGCACACAAGGGGGTGGGTGGCCAGCACCACGTCTGCCACACACCCACAACAAAGACGAACAACGGTTCAGGATAATCGTCATCGGTGTTGGTAGCCATGAGCGGGAATCGAACCTGGGTTGCCAAATTCGTAGCGCAGCGCGCTAACCTGCTACACTGCCACACACACACACACAGATGCACAGAGATCCCCTGTGTGGCCTTAACAGACTGTTGGGGCAAGTGCTGTTAGCGAGCAGCACCTACGAAGGCCGGCACTGTGGCACACAAGGGGGTGGGTGGCCAGCACCACGCCCGGCCGCCTTTGTCTCCCCAGTGGCGAGGTTCACCCACCGTACCAGATACTCACTTGAGGCTGAGTCGACCTAGGGGAGGCCCAGGACCGGTTCAGACATTTGTCACCGGTATTGGCCGTGAGCGGGAATCGAACTCGCCTGGCCGGGTTTGTCGTGCAGCGCAGCGCTGACCGCTGCCTCTACCAAAGACAAAGATCCCCCGTATAGCCTTAACAGACTGTAGGGGCAAGTGCTGTTAGCGAGCACCTATGAAGGCCGGATCGGTACACGAGGGGGTGGGTGGCCAGCACCATGCCCGACCGCCTTTGTCTCCCTAGTGGCAATGTTTACACACCGCACCAGGTACTCATTTGAGGCTGAGTCGACCTAGGGGAGGCCCAGGACCGGTTCAGATAATCGTCACTGGTGTTGGCCGTGAGCGGGAATCGAACCCGTGTCGCCAGGTTCATAGCGCAGCGTAGCGCTAACCGCTACACTACCGCTCCCCTACAATAAGTCGACTCAGCCTAAAACGAAGGCTCAGCCTAAAATGAAGGCTACGGGCACTGTGGCACACGCGGGGGTGGCCGGCCAGCACGACGCCCCGGCCCCACCGTTGTTCTGTGCCGAGTCGCGATGTTCACTACGTGCCTCGACACCAGTTGCACATCTGAACCTCAAGGCAGTACCCCGGGGGTACCCTGGTGCCCCGGCTCTCGCACGATGTCCGTGATGCAGCCACTTTTAGTCCGTCGATGGTCGGCGATGCGGCAATCGGCTCACCTCGACGAGCTGTACTCACGATGCACCGCTACGGTGCGTACTGAGCGTCCAGGGTATCGGCGCAAACGTCTTCGACATCGCGGAGTGTGGCACTGATTTCGGATTGATTGTTTACCCCAGTCGCGGAGTGAAGTTACACCCCTGGGGAAAAAAAAGCGTCCCAGAGATAAACGTATTGAATTGCCTCGGCCATTTTGTGTTATTTGGTACCCCGGGGTAGCGCCTTGAGGATCGTTTTAGGCCGAGTCGACTTAAGGGAGGAGCGGGGAGCGGGGAGGGCCCAGCGAACGGTTCAGATTAATCATCACCGATGGTGGGCGAGATGGCGGAGTCGAACTGGGGTGGCCTGGGCTCGACACCAGGGACCGCGGGGGGCTCACAGTTGGGGTTGACTGGAGGGAGGAGTTGAGGGGGGGGGGTGTTGCGGCGTGCGATCCCAACTGGGTGATTTGCGGTGCGATTAATTTTGATTTTTTATCCGACAACTTTTTGATGGTGACAGAGGCAGCCGGCGGCCGCCACCCTCCCTCCTTCCTCCTCTCGGTTGCATTGGGGGATCTCGTAACGCCCGCTGCCATCTCTACGAATCTCTGTGTAACGCTGTGGATCTCAATGTAACTCTTTGAATCTCTGCGTAACGATGTGGATCTCAATGTGACTCTCTGAATCTCTGTGTAACGATGTGGATCTCAATGTAACTCTCTGAATCTCTGCGTAACGATGTGGATCTCAATGTGACTCTCTGATTCTCTGTGTAACGATGTGGATCTCAATGTAACTCTCTGATTCTCTGTGTAACGATGTGGATCTCAATGTGACTCTGAATCTCTGTGTAACGATGTGGATCTCAATGTGACTCTCTGAATCTCTGTGTAACGATGTGGATCTCAATGTAACTCTCTGATTCTCTGTGTAACGATGTGGATCTCAATGTAACTCTCTGATTCTCTGTGTAACGATGTGGATCTCAATGTAACGCTCTGAATCTCTGTGTAACGATGTGGATCTCAATGTAACTCTCTGAATCTCTGTGTAACTCTGTGGATCTCAATGTAACTCTCTGAATCTCTATGTAACGATGTGGATCTCAATGTAACTCTCTGAATCTCTGTGTAACGCTGTGGATCTCAATGTAACTCTCTGAATCTCTGTATAACTCTGTGGATCTCAATGTAACTCTTTGAATCTCTGTGTAACGCTGTGGATCTCAATGTAACTATTACTCTCTGTGTAACGCTGTGGATCTCAATGTAACTCTCTGAATCTCTGTGTAACGCTGTGGATCTCAATGTGACTCTCTGAATCTCTGTGTAACGATGTGGATCTCAATGTAACTCTCTGAATCTCTGTGTAACGATGTGGATCTCAATGTAACTCTCTGAATCTCTGTGTAACCCTGTGGATCTCAATGTAACTCTCTGATTCTCTGTGTAACGATGTGGATCTCAATGTGACTCTCTGAATCTCTATGTAACGATGTGGATCTCAATGTAACTCTCTGAATCTCTGTGTAACGCTGTGGATCTCAATGTAACTCTATTACTCTCTGTGTAACGATGTGGATCTCAATGTAACTCTCTGAATCTCTGTGTAACGCTGTAGTAGTCGTCGTTACTCACAGTAGTCGTTGTTACTCACAGTAGTAGTCGTTGTTACTCACAGTAGTCGTTGTTACTCACAGTAGTCGTTGTTACTCACAGTAGTAGTCGTTGTTACTCACAGTAGTCGTTGTTACTCACAGTAGTCGTCGTTACTCACAGTAGTCGTTGTTACTCACAGTAGTCGTTGTTACTCACAGTAGTCGTTGTTACTCACAGCAGTCGTTGTTACTCACAGTAGTAGTCGTTACTCACAGTAGTCGTTGTTACTCACAGTAGTCGTTGTTGCTCACAGTAGTCGTTGTTGCTCACAGCAGTCGTTGTTACTCACAGCAGTCGTTGTTACTCACAGTAGTCGTTGTTACTCACAGTAGTCGTTGTTACAGTAGTCGTTGTTACTCACAGTAGTCGTTGTTACTCACAGTAGTAGTCGTTGTTACTCACAGTAGTCGTTGTTACTCACAGTAGTCGTTGTTACTCACAGTAGTAGTCGTTGTTACTCACAGTAGTCGTTGTTACTCACAGTAGTAGTCGTTGTTACTCACAGTAGTCGTTGTTACTCACAGTAGTCGTTGTTACTCACAGCAGTCGTTGTTACTCACAGTAGTCGTTGTTACTCACAGTAGTCGTTGTTGCTCACAGTAGTCGTTGTTGCTCACAGCAGTCGTTGTTACTCACAGCAGTCGTTGTTACTTACAGTAGTCGTTGTTACTCACAGTAGTCGTTGTTACAGTAGTCGTTGTTACTCACAGTAGTCGTTGTTACAGTAGTCGTTGTTACTCACAGTAGTCGTTACTCACAGTAGTCGTTGTTACAGTAGTCGTTGTTGCTCACAGTAGTCGTTGTTACTCACAGTAGTCGTTGTTACTCACAGTAGTCGTTGTTGCTCACAGTAGTTGTTACTCACAGTAGTCGTTGTTACTCACAGTAGTCGTTGTTACTCTCAGTAGTCGTTGTTACAGTAGTCGTTGTTACAGTAGTCGTTGTTACTCACAGTAGTCGTTGTTGCTCACAGTAGTCGTTGTTACTCACAGTAGTCGTCGTTACTCTCAGTAGTCGTTGTTACAGTAGTCGTTGTTACAGTAGTCGTTGTTACAGTAGTCGTTGTTACTCACAGCAGTCGTTGTTACTCACAGCAGTCGTTGTTACTCACAGTAGTAGTCGTCATCACTCACAGTAGTTGTTGTCACTCACAGCACCCTGAGTACAGGGGCTCCTGTGCTAATAATGTGGGAGCCAGAGGACATCCCTGTCGCAAACCCCAGGGTGAACGTGGAATGGCTCCGACTCTCGGCCGTTCGCAGCTTTGCCTCTCCCCCCCCCCCACCCGGTACCTGCCCACCATCGTGAAGGCCCTTACTGATGGTGAGCCGTTCAGTTTTCCTTGATTAGGTCTAACCCTGTGAGCCATGCGGCTCTTGACTCGGGCGCAACCGCAACAAAACGAAAACACGAACGAGAAACATCTGAAAGTGACTATGCGCAAACGGAAAAATCCCTGGGGGAAAAAAACAGCAAAAGTCTTCCATGAAAATCACCGCATTTCAACGCTGTGTGCAAAGATCCCAGTGGGATGCAAGTCAAACAATAACAACCATGAGACAATTTAGATTCAAGTTATCCGGCTAACTCTGCGCTACAACAAACAAACATGGCTAAACCAAACCGTTTTCAAAATCACCAAAATAAAGCTATAAAAACAACGTAACAGTGATTATAGGAACTGTGATTCAAATTTAACAATAAACGATGTACATAACATTCACGACCAAACTTTGCAGCCATGGCTGGCTGCATGGGTCACTCCATAAACAGCAGGAGTATCAGTAGCAGCATCAACATCTTTCAATACACCTTTAAAGATCAGCACACTTTAATCAAAACTCCAGATCGTACTTTGCCGCGGTCATCTGGAATGATACATTTCATTTCAGGCCATTCTGAATAGAGAGTCGGGGACTCCGAAAGCACGGAGGGGCATCCCGGAGCCGCGGGCCTGCTGGTGGTATCGCGTAGTGCCCTGAGCGTGTCAATGAAGCGGAGATCCCGGTCTCGTTGGAATTCCCTTACGCCTCTGCTGCAGCAGGCGAACGCCGCGGCACTGTGTGGGAGACGTTTTGGGCAAATGGCCACGTAAGTTGGCGGGTCAGGGGGGGGATGTGGGCTTTTTGTACAGAGAGTATTAGCGGATCATAGGCTAAAAGCCTGGCTCAATAAATTGCCACTACCCCGTGAAAGAGCACTCAAGGTTGAATGGCAGTGCATTATCATTCACATCAAAGCTCTCTCTCTCTCCCTCTCTCCATCTCTCTCTCTCTTTCCCCCTCTCTCCCTCTAGCTCCCTCCTCCCCGCAGCGTCCGCTGGGGATCGAGCGTTGCGCGCCTCTCGCGTCGACGTTTCTTTATCTCTTCATTATTTACCCGCTCGTCCACCCCCACCGCTGCTACCCCCACCCCCAGCGCGAGAGGGACGAAGAACAAAGCCGCATTCGCACAATTGGAGATGAACCACAACGTGACGCGCGTTCCAGGAGACGCGGCCCTCACTGCAATTTCGACCATTCGAGTCGCCGCAACGCGTCCCCCGGACCACCTCGCTCGGGGGTGATGCATTTACTCATTGCACCCCCCCCCCTCCCCCCCTCTCCTCCGTGACCTTTGCCTCACCGGGATGGAGGGCGTGGTGGTGCCGCCCGGGGCATTCTTGGCACGGGCAGCGGTGCAAAGATCGCGATCGCTAACGCCTGTGCCGCCCAGCCATCGTGCGCCAAACGACGCCGGGCGTGCTCGATCCGCTGCTGGATGAAGGCGGCTGCCCCCATGCTCCCGCCCCCGCCCCCGCCACCTCCTGCCGGTCGTCGTCATCTGCCGCGAGACGATTTTTGGTCGCTCCGTCTCCACGGTGTGGGCGTTCCCGTCGAGATGCGGCTCCGCCCCCTCGCCGCCGAGAGACGCCGCGGGTGGGCGACGTGCGGTGACGGCGCGTCGCCCACACGCATGTACCGACTGACGTCACGCACGTGTGCGGTGAACGAGCGGAGACGCACGTGTGTGACGCGGTGAAGGAGCGGAGACACAACGTGGTTGATGTAGTCCACGAGTGGAGACGTGCGTTTGTGACGCGGTGAAGGAGCGGAGACGTGCGTGGGTGACGCGGTGCAGGAGCGGAGACACAATGTGGTTGATGTAGTGAACGAGTGGAGATGTGCGTGGTGACGCGGTGAAGGAGCGGAGACACAACGTGGCTGATGTAGTCAACGAGTGGAGACGTGCGTTTGTGACGCGGTGAAGGAGCGGAGACGTGCGTGGGTGACGCGGTGAATGAGCGTCACACGTGCGCGGTGAACAAACCGTTCACCACGCCCCGTGGTCCTACTTGACCCCGGGCCAAGTTCAGATGTCTTGAGTGTGAGGTCAACGGTTCACGGGTCGGTTCCGGCACGGCTTGGCAAAACAGCCAGTGGGGACAAACCACCCTTAACCATGCCGGCACCACCCCGGCCACGGTTCGTTTGTCGCCAGCGGCGGGGAAAACGTGGCCCGCGTAAATCCGTGCGACGCGTGGAAGAGCGCGGCTTCCTTCAGCGAGCAGCACTTGCCGATTGTTTCGCCGTTTCCCGTGCCAGATCATCGCGTACCAGCCGTACGGGAAGTCCGTGGACTGGTGGGCGTTCGGCGTCCTGCTGTACGAGATGCTGGCCGGACAGGTGAGTTCCGCCGCCCTTCGTCTCGGTAATTCTTTTTTTACTCGCTCAGCCGCGAAACCCCCGGGAGAGCGGCCTACTGAGGCCCCGTCAAGCTCGGCAGCTCCGGTTTGTTTACAAAGGACGACCGACAGCTCAGGACATCGGCGGCAGTTACAGGGTATTGGAGTTTGCAGAGTCACATAGAGATCCATGGAGGTGAATGGAGTCACATCGTGAGCCAGAGAGACTCGTGGCGTTGACGTAGATGTCGCTTAGTGATCCATCGAGTCGCACAAAGTTACGTATGGATGTGTGTGTGTATGTTAAACGTCTTGCGCACCGTATGTAGCCAACCGTGCTCTGTGTGTGTGTGTGTTTTAAACTTCTTATGCACCATACGTAGCCAACGAAATTAGTTGTTTTTTTAACGTGGTATCGTGGTGTAGTGTTTCGTAGTGTACACTAAAGTAGTGCGATGTATAGTGTCTTGTGTAGCAGTGAATTGTGTCGTGGTACAATCGGGTTGCGTGAATGTGTGTCGGACTTCTATCGCGCCACCGGAGGAGTATCGGAACGGGGGCAAATTCAGTCGGGTGTTTTTTTTTTCTCTCTTCGTTTGACGATTTGCGTAGCCGCCGTTCGACGGGGAGGATGAGGACGAGCTGTTCCAGTCCATCATGGAGCACAACGTCTCCTACCCCAAGTCCATGTCCAAGGAGTCCATCTCCATCTGCAAGGGGGTGAGCCTGAATCGGAGTTGTCACGATCATCACCATGGTCATCACCACTGCCATCATCACGAACCATCATCAAGATCATCACGATCATCACCAACATCGCGATCATCGCCATCAGCACCATCATCTCGATTATCACGACCATCACGATCATCACGACCATCACGATCATCACGACCATCACGATCATCACGACCATCACGATCATCACTATCATCACGACCATCATCACGGCCATCACCACGACCATCAGGATCATCATCCCGATCACCACGATCATCACGACCATCATCACGACCATGACGACCATCATCATCCCGATCACCACGATCATTATGATCATCATCACGACCATCATCAGGACCATCACGATTATCATCACGACCATCACCGCCATCGCCATCATCGCCATCATCGCCATCATCACCATCATCACGACCATCACGATCATCATGACCATCACGATCATCACTATCATCACGACCATCATCACGACCATCATCACGGCCATCACCACGACCATCAGGATCATCATCCCGATCACCACGATCATCACGACCATCATCACGACCATGACGACCATCATCATCCTGATCACCACGATAATCATGATCATAATCACGACCATCACCACGACCATCACGACCATCATCATCATCATCCCGATCACCACGATCATCACGACCATCATCACGACCATGACGACCATCATCACCCTGATCACCACGATCATCACGACCATCACCACGACCATGACGACCATCATCATCCCGATCACCACGATCATCATGATCATCATCACGACCATCACCACCATCGCCATCATCGCCATCATCGCCATCATCGCGATCATCATTATCACGATCATCATCACGACCATCACGATCATCATGATCATCACCATCATCATCACGATCATCATCGCTATCATCGCGATCTGTGGGCAGAGAGCCCGTATTTCCCGCACCGATCTATTTTGATTTCGCTTGTCGAGAAATTCTCTGTTCAGAGTCTTTCCTCTCACGCGACCACGGGGAGAGAGAGAGACGCAAACTGCAAATACACAGCAGACGTCGGGTAGGGATCAAACCTACGACCTCCTGCATACCAGGCGAGGTAGTTACCATTTCCTAGCCACCGGTGGCGTGCGGCTAGATTCTGAGCGCTAGTCTCTGCGACGAGCAGCCAATCCAAGCCACCTCCGGGCCTGCGTACCCCCTACCCCCCCCCCCTCTAGAGACAGGGGGGCAGGGCACGCCCCACCCCCCCCCATCCCCCGCTTTGCACGATTCGAATCTCGCCGCGGCATCTCACGGCGGTGCGAGCGACGGAGCATTTAATGGAGACTGCCGAGCGGCCGAGGGACGCTTATCTCTCGCCCCCGCCCGCCCGCCCGCCCGCTCCCGCAATCGCGAGCGGAGCGCGCCGGAGTGAGAGGCCCGGAGCGCCGGTGCTGGCTCTTATCTCTAAAATTTCCTTTCTTCTTAAATTGCCTCGTGCCGACACATCCACCCCCCCGTCTGAACGCTATCCGCCTGTGATCTGCCAATTGTGAAACTCCGGGTCCGGCGTTCCCTCGTCATTCGCGAGCGATGGACAACCGTCGTCGCCGCGCGCTCGTCCTTGGCGAGCTTAATTATTCGATTAATGAATCGATTAGTTTGTCAATTAGATAATTGATTAATTTGTTAATTGACTAATTCCCACCTCTCTGCCCCACCCCCATGGTACTTTAAAAAAATAATCGAATTCTTTACGCCCCCTGTACCCCGCCAAGATTGTTTCAGCAATTTCATGCGAGCCCGATGAGTAGTCCACTCGCTCCACCAGGGTACGCGTGGTTGTATTGTGGTAGCTGAGTGGAGTAGTCCACTCGCTCCACCAGGGTACGCGTGGTTGTATTGTGGTAGCTGAGATGAGTAGTCCACTCGCTCCACCAGGGTACGCGTGGTTGTATTGTGGTAGCTGAGTGGAGTAGTCCACTCGCTCCACCAGGGTACGTGTGGTTGTATTGTGGTAGCTGAGTGGAGTAGTCCACTCGCTCCACCAGGGTATGCGTGGTTGTATTGGGGTAGCTGAGTGGAGTAGTCCACTCGCTCCACCATGGTACGTGTGGTTGTATCGGGGTAGCTGAGTGGGGTAGTCCACTCGCTCCACCAGGGTACGCGTGGTTGTATTGTGGTAGCTGAGTGGAGTAGTCCACTCGCTCCACCAGGGTACGCGTGGTTGTATCGGGGTAGCTGAGTGGAGTAGTCCACTCGCTCCACCAGGGTACGCGTGGTTGTATCGGGGTAGCTGAGTGGAGTAGTCCACTCGCTCCACCTGGGTACGTGTGGTTGTATCGTGGTAGCTGAGTGGAGTAGTCCACTCGCTCCACCAGGGTACGCGTGGTTGTAATGGGGTAGATTTGACGCGGCCATCAGCGGCCAGGTCCACAGCATGCCGCGTGTGCCCGGCCGCCAACCCTCGTGTGGTGGCTGTGTGACGGTCGATGGCAAATGTCAATGGCTTTGGCCGCACGCACTTTAATTAATTGGCAATTTAGCTGTGCCGTGCGTCTTGCGAGTGGATTTTTTTTTGTTTTCCAGGCCGTGTGTTTGTTTGTTTGTTCTTTATTTATTTCTCGTGCCCGTTGGTTGCAATCACGACGAGCGTAATGGTTACCATCGCGGCCGTTACCATCGCGGCCGTTACCATCGCGGCCGTTACCATCGCGGCCGTTGCCAACGCGACCGTTGCCAACGCGACCGTCACCCAGTGCGGCCGTTGCCATCGCGACCATTGTCAGCGCGACCGTTGCCAACGCGACCGTTGCCAACGCGACCGTTGCCATCGCGGCCGTTACCAGCGCTGGTTTGGCCATTACCACCCCTGGGACACATCACCGCTGGGCCACGTTATCGGCAGGACTCCATCACGACGTCCGCGCGACGGTGCCGTACGTCGATCGTTTACCTCGTCCTCGTTGTCGTTGTTTCCTCTCCCGCCCCCCCCCCCCCCCCGCCCCCCCCCCGCCCCCCACCCGTGGCGCGCTGTGACCCCAGTTCCTGACCAAGCACCCGGGCAAGCGGCTGGGCTGTGGGCCTGAGGGCGAGCGAGACATTCGCGAGCATGCCTTCTTCCGGCGCATCGACTGGGAGAGGCTGGAGCGACGCGAGATCCAGCCGCCCTTCAAGCCCAAGACGGTGAGTGGCAAAGGCAGCCCCGACACCACGGCTCGACAATATAAACATTTATTATTTTATTATTATATTCCCCCCCCCCCCATATATTATTATTTTTTCCCTTTTCCCGGGTTTACCTGAGCAGTGAATCAAAGGCCCAAAACGTCACGCTGCCAAGCGGACAGTGACAAACGGCACCATTGTGTTTTGTAGTTTATTCACTTACTGACCACCAGAACCCAGTTTAATCACGACTGTGTGAGTCTTTCAGTCCCTGTGTGAAACTATGGGTCAATGTGAGTCTTTCAGTCCCTGTGTGAAACTATGGGTCAATGTGAGTCTATGAGTGTCTGTGTGAGTCTTTCAGTCCGTGTGTGAAACTATGGGTCAATGTGAGTCTGAGTCTCTGTGTGAGCCTTTCAGTCCCTGTGTGAAACTATGGGTCAATGCGAGTCTATGAGTCTCTGTGTGAGTCTTTCAGTCCCTGTGTGAAACTACGGGTCAATGTGAGTCTATGAGTCTCTGTGTGAGTCTTTCAGTCTCTGTGTGAAACTATGGGTCAATGCGAGTCTATGAGTCTCTGTGTGAGTCTTTCAGTCTCTGTGTGAAACTATGGGTCAATGTGAGTTTGAGTCTCTGTGTGAGTCTTTCAGTCTCTGTGTGAAACTATGGGTCAATGTGAGTCTGAGTCTCTGTGTGAGTCTTTCAGTCTCTGTGTGAAACTATGGGTCAAAGTGAGTCTATGAGTCTCTGTGTGAGTCTTTCAGTCCCTTTGTGAAACTACGGGTCAATGTGAGTTTGAGTCTCTGTGTGAGTCTTTCAGTCTCTGTGTGAAACTATGGGTCAAAGTGAGTCTGAGTCTCTGTGTCAGTCTTTCAGTCTCTGTGTGAAAGTACGGGTCAATGTGAGTCTATGAGTCTCTGTGTGAGTCTTTCAGTCCGTGTGTGAAACTATGGGTCAATGTGAGTCTATGAGTCTCTGTGTGAGTCTTTCAGTCCCTGTGTGAAACTACGGGTCAATGTGAGTCTATGAGTCTCTGTGTGAGTATTTCAGTCCCTGTGTGATACTATGGGTCAATGTGAGTCTGAGTCTCTGTGTGAGTCTTTCAGTCCCTGTGTGAAACTATGGGTCAATGTGAGTCTGAGTCTCTGTGTGAGTCTTTCAGTCCCTGTGTGAAACTATGGGTCAATGTGAGTTTGAGTCTCTGTGTGAGTCTTTCAGTCCCTGTGTGATACTATGGGTCAATGTGAGTCTGAGTCTCTGTGTGAGTCTTTCAGTCCCTGTGTGAAACTATGGGTCAATGTGAGTCTATGAGTCTCTGTGTGAGTCTTTCAGTCCCTGTGTGAAACTATGGGTCAATGTGAGTCTATGAGTCTCTGTGTGAGTCTTTCAGTCCCTGTGTGAAACTATGGGTCAATGTGAGTCTGAGTCTCTGTGTGAGTCTTTCAGTCCCTGTGTGAAACTACGGGTCAATGTAAGTCTATGAGTCTCTGTGTGAGTCTTTCAGTCCCTGTGTGAAACTACGGGTCAATGTGAGTCTATGAGTCTCTGTGTGAGTCTTTCAGTCCCTGTGTGAAACTATGGGTCAATGTGAGTCTATGAGTCTCTGTGTGAGTCTTTCAGTCCCTGTGTGAAACTATGGGTCAATGTGAGTCTGAGTCTCTGTGTGAGTCTTTCAGTCCCTGTGTGAAACTACGGGTCAATGTAAGTCTATGAGTCTCTGTGTGAATCTTTCAGTCCCTGTGTGAAACTACGGGTCAATGTGAGTCTATGAGTCTCTGTGTGAGTCTTTCAGTCCGTGTGTGAAACTATGGGTCAATGTGAGTCTATGAGTCTCTGTGTGAAACTATGGGTCAATGTGAGTTTGAGTCTTTGTGTGAGTCTTTCAGTCTCTGTGTGAAACTATGGGTCAATGTGAGTTTGAGTGTCTGTGTGAGTCTTTCAGTCTCTGTGTGAAACTATGGGTCAATGTGAGTTTGAGTGTCTGTGTGAGTCCTTCAGTCCCTGTGTGATACTATTGGTCAATGTGAGTCTATGCGTCTCTGTGTGAGTCTTTCAGTCCCTGTGTGAAACTACGGGTCAATGTGAGTCTATGAGTCTCTGTGTGAATCTTTCAGTCTCTATGTGAGTCTAGGGGGGTCTCTTTGTGAGTGAAAGTGTCTATGTGAGGCTATACGTCTCTATAAGAGTCTATAGGTCTTTGTTTGAGTCTATAGGGCTCTATATGACTCTGGGTCTTTTTGTGAGTCTATGGGTTTCTTTGTGAGTTAAGTGTATTTCTGTGAGTCTTTCGGCCTCTACACGAATCTATAGGTCTCTGTTTAAGTCTATAGGTCTCTATGTGAGTCTACAGTGATCCCCTGCTGATTTTGTATGTTTGCCCACTGACAAAGTAATGATCAGTCTTTAATTTTAATGGTAGGTTTGTTTGAACAGTGAGCGACAGAATAACAACAACAAAATCCAGAAAAACGCATGTTAAAAATGTTATAAATTGATTTGCATTTTAATGAGGGAAATAAGTAATTGACCCCTCTGCAAAACATGACTTAGGACTTGGTGGCAAAACCCTTGTTGACAATCACAGAGGTCAGACGTTTCTTGTAGTTGGCCACCAGGTTTGCACACATCTCAGGAGGGATTTTGTCCCACTCCTCATTGCAGATCTTCTCCAAGTCATTAAGGTTTCGAGGCTGACGTTTGGCAACTCGAACCTTCAGCTCCCTCCACAAATTTTCTATGGGATTAAGGTCTGGAAACTGGCTAGGCCACTCCAGGACCTTAATGTGCTTCTTCTTGAGCCACTCCTTTGTTGCCTTGGCCGTGTGTTTTTGATCATTGTCATGCTGTAATACCCATCCACGACCCATTTTCAAATCCCTGGCTGAGGGAAGGAGGTTCTCACCAAAGATTTGACGGTACCCGGCCCCGTCCATTGTCCCTTTGATGCGGTGAAGTTGTCCTGTCCCCTTAGCAGAAAAACACCCCCAAAGCATAATGTTTCCACCTCCATGTTTGATGGTGGGGATGGTGTTCTTGGGGTCATAGGCAGCATTCCTCCTCCTCCAAACACGGCGAGTTGAGTTGATGCCAAAGAGCTCCATTTTGGTCTCATCTGACCACAACACTTTCACCCAGTTGTCCTCTAAATCATTCAGATGTTCATTGGCAAACTTCAGACGGGCATGTATATGTGCTTTCTTGAGCAGGGGGACCTTGTGGGCGCTGCAGGATTTCAGTCCTTCACGGCGTAGTGTGTTACCAATTGTTTTCTTGGTGACTATGGTCCCAGCTGCCTTGAGATCATTGACAAGATCCTCCCGTGTAGTTCTGGGCTGATTCCTCACCGTTCTCATGATCATTGCAACTCCACGAGGTGAGATCTTGCATGGAGCCCCAGGCCGAGGGAGATTGACAGTTATTTTGTGTTTCTTCCATTTGCGAATAATCGCACCAACTGTTGTCACCTTCTCACCAAGCTGCTTGATAATGGTCTTGTAGCCCATTACAGCCTTGTGTAGGTCTACAATATTGTCCCTGACATCCTTGGAGAGCTTTTTGGTCTTGGACATGGTGGAAAGTTTAGAATCTGATTGATTGATTGCTTCTGTGGACAGGTGTCTTTTATACAGGTAACAAACTGAGATTAGGAGCACTCCCTTTAAGAGTGTGCTCCTAATCTCAGCTCGTTACCTGTATAAAAGACACCTGGGAGCCAGAAATTTTTCTGATTGAGAGGGGGTCAAATACGTATTTCCCTCATTAAAATGCAAATCAATTTATAACATTTTTGACGTGCGTTTTTCTGGATATTTTTGTTGTTATTCTGTCTCTCACTGTTCAAATAAACCTACCATTAAAATTATAGACTGATCATTTCTTTGTCAGTGGGCAAACGTACAAAATCAGCAGGGGATAAAATACTTTCTTCCCTCACTGTATAGGTCTCTGAGTCTATAGGTCTGTATATGAGTTTATGGGTCTCGGAGTCTATGTGTCTCTTTGTTAGCTAAGTGTCTGCAAGTCTGTAGGTCTCCGTACGAGTCTATAGTTCTCTGCGTGAGTCTATGGGTCTCTGTTTGAGTCTGTAGGTCTCTACGTGAGTCTATGGGACTCTATGTGAGTCTATGGTTCTCTACGTGTGTCGTTGGGACTCTGTGAGTCTATGGGTCAGTATGTGAGTCTATGGGTCTCTATGCGAGTCTATGGGTCTCTATGCGAGTCTATAGGTCTCTATGCGAGTCTATGGGTCTCTATGTGAGTCTATATGTCTCTATGTGAGTCTATGGGTCTCTATGTGAGTCTTTGGGTCTCTATGTGAGTCTATGGGTCTCTATGTGAGTCTATGGGTCTCTATGCGAGTCTATGGGTCTCTCTGTGTGTCTATGGATCTCTATGTGAGTCTATAGGTCTCTATGTGAGTCTATGGGTCTCTATGTGAGTCTATGGGTCTCTCTGTGTGTCTATGGATCTCTATGTGAGTCTATGGGTCTCTGTTTGAGTCTATGGGTCTCTATGTGAGTCTATGGGTCTCTACGTGAGTCTATGGGTCTCTGTTTGAGTCTGTAGGTCTCTACGTGAGTCCTAGAGCTCCCTCTTGGAGAGTCGCCCTTCCGCCAGCAGTGCCGTGAGCAAGCAATTTCATCATTAAATCTCTTGACATTCAACAACGCGAGTTTAACACGTAGTAGGCTTTCACGACCAATATTAATCGTGACAAATCTCTCATTAATTGGCTGTATTGGGTGGTGGAGGGTTACAATGCATTAACACATACACGATCTAACCCAAAAACCTTCATTATGAACGATGCGAGTTCAGCGCCCCCATGAAGCTTGAAGAGCCGAATGCAGTTCAAAAGAACTCGGGCACAAACATCGCCACGTTGTGAAAGGCCCCACGCAGAAGATCCCCTGGGGTTTGATCTTCCACGAATCTGGCCACGGTCCCACCCCAAACAGCACGCACTGCGCAGATCCATGGCGGCAGCAGCAGCAGATGCGGATACCACACGATGCACAAAACGGAAATTACAAACCCTCTTCCGGTAGTAGTGGTGCGACTGTGTGGTCATCCAGAACAGAGACCGTACAACCTGTACCGACGCAATGCCCCGATCGACAAACACGAAGGAGACATGGCAAGAATGATGATACACTACTAACTCCGCTGCTACTCCTGACGCGGTGATCTGGGCTTGACCGCCTGAACGTGAAATTGTAAGTTGTTGCTCTGCATCTACATCGGCAGCCGTACCAAAGAAGAAGATTCCAAATGACGTGTGTATTTCTGAAGATGTGTAGAATGCATCTCATACATAATTTGTGTGGGCAATTTCCCCCCTAGGCATGTAGGAGTGATACATTATACATCACGGAGACATGATCTAATATACAAGTAGCAGCACCGACCACTAGATTTATATTACACGGTCAATACCTCTGCTTAATTAATGTAACCAATTCTCTACGTGATGTGCGGGCGTGTGGGTGCGGGGAGGGAGGGTTGGGAGCGGTTGTGCTGCGGTTAGCTCGCTGTGCGAAGAAACAGATGGCCTGAGCTCCATCCCAAGGCACAACCAGCAACATCAGTGACGAGTGATCAGTGATAACAGTGTTGTCATGAGTGATATCAGGGATATCCTAACTGCCCTCACGAGAATTTTGATAAGAAATATTTACATCATCTAGCCCCTTCCCCACCCACAACCCCAGTGACGTTCCTTAGCGGTAGCGACGGAAATGCCACAACCTAGCAGTAGTGAGAGTGGGGACATGGCCTAGTGGTAGTGAGGGTGGGGACGTGGCCTAGTGGTAGTGAGGGTGGGGACATGGCCTAGTGGAAGTGAGGGTGGGGACATGGCCTAGTGGTAGTGAGAGTGGGGACATGGCCTAGTGGTAGTGAGAGTGGGGACATGGCCTAGTGGTAGTGAGGGTGGTGACATGGCCTAGTGGTAGTGAGGGTGGTGACATGGCCTAGTGGTAGTGAGGGTGGTGACATTGCCTAGTGGTAGTGAGGGGTGGTGACATGGCCTAGTGGTAGTGAGAGTGTGGACGTGGCCTAGTGGTAGTGAGGGTGGTGACATTGCCTAGTGGTAGTGAGGGTGGTGACATTGCCTAGTGGTAGTGAGGGGTGGTGACATGGCCTAGTGGTAGTGAGAGTGGTGACATGGCCTAGTGGTAGTGAGAGTGGTGACATTGCCTAGTGGTAGTGAGGGTTTGGACATGGCCTAGTGGTAGTGAGAGTGGTGACATGGCCTTGTGGTAGTGAGGGTGTGGACGTGGCCTAGTGGTAGTGAGGGTGATGACATGGCCTAGTGGTAGTGAGAGTGGGGACATGGCCTCGTGGTAGTGAGGGTGGTGACATGGCCTAGTGGTAGTGAGAGTGGGGACATGGCCTAGTGGTAGTGAGAGTGGTGACATGGCTTAGTGGTAGTGAGAGTGGTGACATGGCCTAGTGGTAGTGACGGTGGGGACATGGCCTAGTGATAGTGAGGGTCGGGACATGGCCTAGTGGTAGTGAGAGTGGTGACATGGCCTAGTGGTAGTGAGGGTGGGGACATGGCCTAGTGTTAGTGAGAGTGGGGACATGGCCTAGTGGTAGTGAGGGTGTGGACATGGCCTAGTGTTAGTGAGAGTGGTGACATGGCCTAGTGGTAGTGAGAGTGGGGACATGGCCTAGTGGTAGTGAGGGTGGTGACATTGCCTAGTGGTAGTGAGGGTGGGGACATGGCCTAGTGGTAGTGAGGGTGGTGACATTGGCCTAGTGGTAGTGAGGGTGGTGACATGGCCTAGTGGTAGTGAGGGTGTGGACATGGCCTAGTGGTAGTGACGGTGATGACATGGCCTAGTGGTAGTGAGGGTGTGGACATGGCCTAGTGGTAGTGAGGGTGTGGACATGGCCTAGTGGTAGTGAGAGTGGTGACATGGCCTAGTGGTAGTGAGAGTGGTGACATGGCCTAGTGGTAGTGAGGGTGGTGACATGGCCTAGTGTTAGTGAGGGTGGTGACATGGCCTAGTGGTAGTGAGAGTGGTGACATGGCCTAGTGGTAGACAGAGTGGGGACATGGCCTAGTGGTAGTGAGGGTGGTGACATTGCCTAGTGGTAGTGAGCGTGGGGACATGGCCTAGTGGTAGTGAGGGGTGGTGACATGGCCTAGTGGTAGTGAGAGTGGGGACATGGCCTAGTGGTAGTGAGAGTGGGGACATGGCCTAGTGGTAGTGAGGGTGGGGACATGGCCTAGTGGTAGTGAGAGTTGTGACATGGCCTAGTGGTAGTGAGAGTGGTGACAGGGCTTAGTGGTAGTGAGAGTGGTGACATGGCCTAGTGGTAGTGAGGGGTGGTGACATGGCCTAGTGGTAGTGAGAGTGGGGACATGGCCTAGTGGTAGTGAGAGTGGGGACATGGCCTAGTGGTAGTGAGGGTGGGGACATGGCCTAGTGGTAGTGAGGGTGGGGACATGGCCTAGTGGTAGTGAGAGTGGTGACATGGCCTAGTGGTAGTGAGAGTGGTGACAGGGCTTATTGGTAGTGAGAGTGGTGACATGGCCTAGTGATAGTGAGGGTGGTGACATGGCCTCGTGGTAGTGAGGGTGGGGACATAGCCTAGTGGTAGTGAGAGTGGTGACATTGCTTATTGGTAGTGAGGGTGGTGACATGGCCTAGTGGTAGTGAGGGTGTGGACATGGCCTAGTGGTAGTGAGGGTGGTGACATGGTCTAGTGGTAGTGAGAGTGGTGACATGGCCTCGTGGTAGTGAGGGTGGGGACATGGCCTAGTGATAGTGAGAGTGGTGACATGGCCTCGTGGTAGTGACGGTGGGGACATGGCCTAGTGGTAGTGAGAGTGGTGACATGGCCTAGTGGTAGTGAGAGTGGTTACATGGCCTAGTGGTAGTGAGGGTGGTGACATGGCCTAGTGGTAGTGAGGGTGGTGACATGGCCTCGTGGTAGTGAGAGTGGGGACATGGCCTAGTGGTAGTGAGGGTGGGGACATGGCCTAGTGGTAGTGAGAGTGGTGACATGGCCTAGTGGTAGTGAGAGTGGGGACATGGCCTAGTGGTAGTGAGGGTGGTGACATGGCCTAGTGGTAGTGAGAGTGGTGACATGGCCTAGTGGTAGTGAGGGTGGTGACATGGCCTAGTGGTAGTGAGGGTGTGGACATGGCCTAGTGGTAGTGATGGTGGTGACATGGCCTAGTGGTAGTGAGGGTGTGGACATGGCCTAGTGGTAGTGAGAGTGGGACATGGCCTAGTGGTAGTGAGGGTGGGGACATGGCCTAGTCGTAGTGAGGGTGTGGACATTGCCTAGTGGTAATGAGGGTGGGGACATGGCCTAGTGGTAGTGAGAGTGGTGACATGGCCTAGTGGTAGTGAGAGTGGGACATGGCGTAGTGGTAGTGAGGGTGGGGACATGGCCTAGTGGTAGTGAGAATGGGGACATGGCCTAGCTGAACTAAGTGGCAGTGATGTCACCACAAAGCTGGTACCACACTAGGTGCACCTTGAGGCCATGTGCTCTTTGGAAAGACAGTTGTTGACCGGAGATCATGGGACACACCCAGCTTCCATGGGTTGACTGAGATGACTGGAAAATGCAGCACTGGTGCTCCCCTACTGCACCAACAAACAACAACAAACAAAGATTCCTCTCTTTATAGCCTCCAGAGACTATTGAGGCAAGTGTTATGAACGAGCAGCACCTATGAAGGCTCACTCACCCACACTTGCACAAACGCTGCATAACCTGATACACGCAGTTGTAGGCTTTTGCGACCAATATTATCCACAATAAACCTTGTTGGGTTAGAGTGCGTCAATATAAATGTGTCGTAAACCCACAACCACCCGACACAGCCAAATAGTAAGTGTCAACTAATAGGCACGTTTTGTTTACGTGACAAAACTTTCTAATAAAAAAAGGCTGCCACGGTGGTGAGATGTTGACTTTCTCGCCTGGTATACATGATATCGTTGGTTCGATCCCGACAGTGATGCTTGTACATTTGGAGTTTACGTATCTTTCTCTCTCCTCGAGATTTTTCTCCGGGCCCTCCCGCTTTTCCCTCCACATTCGTTAGAGTTATCGACTACGGCTACAAGCCACTTCGTTGAGTTATCATTTATGGCCAGGTCACTTGTGAAAAAGAGCTATACAGCCTAAGTGGGCCTTTCCTGGTAAAATAAAAATAGTGAAGTTTTTTATTTTATTTAATTGGCTGTGTCAGGGTTAGTGGTGGGTTATGCGATCTATCCCGGCGGGTGGAAAACCCAGACCTCGCGCAGAAAGGTCACCCATGATGGGAATCGAACCCAGGCCTCTCTCGCAACCAGGGCACACGGACATTCCCGCACCCCCCCCCCCCAACCTCCCAAACCCCCCAGCCCCCTTACCCCGCCGCCCATTAGCGTTGCTGTTTAAACACCATTAGGCCCGCAAGGTCATCCGCCTCCGCTAAACCCCCCCCCCACGCCACCCCCACTGCCTTGTGTGTGACGGCGAGGCGAGCAGAGTTAGGGTCACCCACCCCGCCCCCTCCCCGACCCCACCCTCCCTCCCCCCCCCGGATCGTTTAGTAAATCGGAACGCCATGACATCCTCCCGAGGGGCCCCCAGATCCGATAGACATTGACCCAGAGAGAGCGCTCGCTGGCCCCCCGGGCGATCGCGGCCGAGCGGCGCCTCTGCGCGTCCACTTTAAACCCCCCCCCCCCTCCATCCCCCATCCCCCCCCCCCCTCTCTCTCCGAGCCGTCGCGATTTTAATTATTTCTTTCAGAATTGACGTCCCGCCAGGGAGAGAGAGAGACCGGGGATAGAGAGAGAGAGAGGGAGCGAGAGAGAAATCGGAATCACAGATGTTTGTTAGGCCCGGGAGGGGTCTGATGAGCCCGTGAGGCTCGCTCTTTTGCCGACCCCGCACACGCGTGCCGGACGCGTGTGCGAGGTCGCCAGAAAATTAGGCCCCCGGCCACCACAATGAGACCAATAGAGATGCGTAGAAACCCATAGATATACATAGAGAGCCATGGAGACATATATAGATAGATAGAAACCCATACAGATGCATGCAGACCCATAGAGATACATGCAGACCCATAGAGATACATCCATATCCAGAGATACATTGATGCCCAGAGAGATACACACAGACCTGAAGAGATGCATAGAGACACATGGAGATACAGAGAGACCCATAGAGAAAGATAGAAACCCATAGAGATACATAGAGACCCATAGAGATACATAGATACCAGAGATACATAGTCCCAGAGAGATGCACATAGACCTGGAAAGATGCATAGAGACCCATAGAAATGCATAGATACCCAGGGAGATACGTAGACACCCAGAGAGACGCATAGAGACCCATAAAGATACAGAAACCCATAGAGATCCATACAGACCCAAAGAGATGCATAGAGACCCAAAGATACATAGATACATAAACCCAAAGATACAAAGAGATACAGAGTTACCCAAAGATACATAGAGACCTAAAAATGCACATCGGTCCAGTCTCATAGCCACCGTGATGATGATGAGAGAGAGACACGCAAACTCCAAATATACATTTACGATCGAACCCACGACCTCCTGTATGCCAGACGAAGCAGTCAACATCTTTTAGCCACCGTTGGCGCCCAATTGGGTGAAACCACACAGCAACGTCGTCCGAAGCAGAACACGACGAGACCGCTGCCGAGGCCCCCTCATCGTGGCCAGCAGCAGGACATTGACATCGAGCTCATGAACACAGTGCCATACCCAGATGATAGCATAGTCTATGGGTCCAGTGTTAGTCTATGGGTCCAGTGTGAGTCTATGGGTCCAGTGTGAGTCTATGGGTCCAGTGTGAGTCTATGGGTCCAGTGTTAGTCTATGGGTCCAGCGTTAGTCTATGGGTCCAGTGTTAGTCTGTGGGTCCAGTATGAGTGTATGGGTCCAGTGTTGGTCTGTGGGTCCAGGTGAGTCTATGGGTCCAGTGTGAGTCTATGGGTTCAGTGTTGGTCTATGGGTCCTGTGTGAGTCTATGGGTCCAGTGTTAGTCTATGGGTCCAGTGTGAGTCTATGGGTTCAGTGTGAGTCTATGGGTCCAGTGTGAGTCTATGGGTCCAGTGTGAGTCTATGGGTCCAGTGTGAGTCTATGGGTCCAGCGTCAGTCTATGGGTCCAGTGTTAGTCTATGGGTCCAGTGTGAGTCTATGGGTCCAGTGTGAGTCTATGAGTCCAGTGTTAGTCTATGGGTCCAGTGTTAGTCTATGGGTCCAGTGTGAGTCTATGGGTCCAGTGTGAGTCTATGAGTCCAGTGTTAGTCTATGGGTCCAGTGTTAGTCTATGGGTCCAGTGTGAGTCTATGGGTCCAGTGTGAGTCTATGGGTCCAGTGTTGGTCTGTGGGTCCAGGTGAGTCTATGGCTCCAGTGTGAGTCTATAGGTCCAGTGTTGGTCTATGGGTCCAATGTTGGTCTATGGGTCCAGTGTTAGTCTATGGGTCCAGTGTGAGTCTATGGGTCCAGTGTTGGTCTATGGGTCCTGTGTTGGTCTATGGATCCAGTGTTAGTCTATGGGTCCAGTGTGAGTCTATGGGTCCAGTGTGAGTCTATGGGTCCAGTGTGAGTCTATGGGTTCAGTGTTGGTCTATGGGTCCTGTGTGAGTCTATGGGTCCAGTGTTAGTCTATGGGTCCAGTGTGAGTCTATGGGTTCAGTGTGAGTCTATGGGTCCAGTGTGAGTCTATGGGTCCAGTGTGAGTCTATGGGTCCAGTGTGAGTCTATGGGTCCAGCGTCAGTCTATGGGTCCAGTGTTAGTCTATGGGTCCAGTGTGAGTCTATGGGTCCAGTGTGAGTCTATGAGTCCAGTGTTAGTCTATGGGTCCAGTGTTAGTCTATGGGTCCAGTGTGAGTCTATGGGTCCAGTGTGAGTCTATGAGTCCAGTGTTAGTCTATGGGTCCAGTGTTAGTCTATGGGTCCAGTGTGAGTCTATGGGTCCAGTGTGAGTCTATGGGTCCAGTGTTGGTCTGTGGGTCCAGGTGAGTCTATGGCTCCAGTGTGAGTCTATAGGTCCAGTGTTGGTCTATGGGTCCAATGTTGGTCTATGGGTCCAGTGTTAGTCTATGGGTCCAGTGTGAGTCTATGGGTCCAGTGTTGGTCTATGGGTCCTGTGTTGGTCTATGGATCCAGTGTTAGTCTATGGGTCCAGTGTGAGTCTATGGGTCCAGTGTGAGTCTATGGGTCCAGTGTTGGTCTATGGGTCCAGTGTGAGTCTATGGTTCCAGTGTGAGTCTATGGGTCCAGTGTTATTATATCGGTCCAGTGTTAGTCTATGGGTCCTGTGTTAGTCTATGGGTCCTGTGTGAGTCTATGGGTTCAGTGTTGGCCTATGGGTCCAGTGTTGGTCTATGGGTCCTGTGTTGGTCTATGGATCCAGTGTTAGTCTATGGGTCCAGTGTGAGTTTATGGGTCCAGTGTGAGTCTAGGAGTCCAGTGTTAGTCTATGGGTCCAGTGTGAGTCTATGGGTCCAGTGTGAGTCTATGGGTCCAGTGTTAGTCTATGGGTCCAGTGTGAGTCTATGGGTCCAGTGTTAGTCTATGGGTCCAGCGTTAGTCTATGGGTCCAGTGTTAGTCTATGGGTCCAGTGTTAGTCTATGGGTCCAGTGTTAGTCTATGGGTCCAGTGTGAGTCTATGGGTCCAGTGTGAGTCTATGGGTCCAGTGTGAGTCTATGGGTCCAGTGTGAGTCTATGGGTCCAGTGTGAGTCTATGGGTCCAGTGTTAGTCTATGGGTCCAGCGTTAGTCTATGGGTCCAGTGTTAGTCTATGGGTCCAGTGTGAGTCTATGGGTCCAGTGTGAGTCTATGAGACCAGTGTTAGTCTATGGGTCCAGTGTTAGTTTATGGGTCCAGTGTAAGTCTATGGGTCCAGTGTGCTTCTATGAGTCCAGTGTTAGTCTATGGGTCCAGTGTTAGTCTATGGGTCCAGTGTGAGTCTATGGGTCCAGTGTTGGTCTGTGGGTCCAGGTGAGTCTATGGGTCCAGTGTGAGTCTATGGGTCCAGTGTTGGTCTATGGGTCCAATGTTGGTCTATGGGTCCAGTGTTAGTCTATGGGTCCAGAGTGAGTCTATGGGTCCAGTGTTGGTCAATGGGTCCTGTGTTGGTCTATGGATCCAGTGTTAGTCTATGGGTCCAGTGTGAGTCTATGGGTCCAGTGTGAGTCTATGGGTCCAGTGTGAGTCTATGGGTCCAGTGTTAGTCTATGGGTCCAGCGTTAGTCTATGGGTCCAGTGTTAGTCTATGGGTCCAGTGTTAGTCTATGGGTCCAGCGTTAGTCTATGGGTCCAGTGTTATTCTATGGGTCCAGTGTGAGTCTATGGGTCCAGTGTGAGTCTATGGGTCCAGTGTGAGTCTATGGGTCCAGTGTGAGTCTATGGGTCCAGTGTGAGTCTATGGGTCCAGTGTGAGTCTATGGGTCCAGTGTGAGTCTATGGGTCCAGTGTTGGTCTATGGGTCCAATGTTGGTCTATGGGTCCAGTGTGAGTCTGTGGGTCCAGTGTTGGTCTATGGGTCCTGTGTTGGTCTATGGATCCAGTGTTAGTCTATGGGTCCAGTGTGAGTCTATGGGTCCAGTGTGAGTCTATGGGTCCAGTGTTGGTCTATGGGTCCAGTGTGAGTCTATGTTTCCAGTGTGAGTCTATGGGTCCAGTGTTATTATATCGGTCCAGTGTTAGTCTATGGGTCCTGTGTTAGTTTATGGGTCCTGTGTGAGTCTATGGGTTCAGTGTTGGCCTATGGGTCCAGTGTTGGTCTATGGGTCCTGTGTTGGTCTATGGATCCAGTGTTAGTCTATGGGTCCAGTGTGAGTCTATGGGTCCAATGTTAGTCTATGGGTCCAGTGTTAGTCTATGGGGTCAGTGTTGGTCTATGGGTCCAGTGTGAGTCTATGGGTCCAGTGTGAGTCTATGGGTCCAGTGTGATTCTATGGGTCCAGTGTTGGTCTGTGGGTCCAGTGTTAGTCTATGGGTCCAGTGCGAGTCTATGGGGTCAGTGTTAGTATATGGGGCCAGTGTTAGTCTCTGGGTCCAGCGTGAGTCTATGGATCCAGTGTTAGTTTATGGGTCCAGTGTTACTCTATGGGTCCAGTGTTGGTCTATGTGTCCAGTGTTAGTCTATGGGTCCAGTGCGAGTCTATGGGGTCAGTGTTAGTCTATGGGTCATTGTTAGTCTGTGGCACGACACTCTCCCTCTCTCTCTGAAGCCCTATCGTCGTGGCAGTATCAGCAACAGCACTAGCAGCAGCAGCAGCAACAGCAGCAACAGCAGCAGCAGTATCAGCAGCAGCAACAGCAGCAGCAGCAACAGCAGCGCGACCTCTACAGGGTCGCGTCGCGGGAGGGGGGTCACTTTGGGGGGTCACTTTGGGGGGTCACTTTGGGGGGGGTCACTCTGGCGGCGTCCGTCTTTTTTTGCGAGCGTCGACGACGTTTTGGCGTTTCTGAAATGGGAGATCGTCATCGTTATGTTGTTGTTGTTGCGCTGTTTGTGGGCAATTTTGGATGCCACCGGCTGCTCTATCGACCATAAGATCGGCCCTCGCGTGGCGCGAGGTCACTCCAAGGGCACGCAGGCAGTGACCTCCCTACGGAGTGGAATGATTTGTTTCGGTAGTTTTTTTTCGCTCCCCAGAAATGGGACGGCCGCTCCGTTCCCACTTGGTTTTATTCGTCGCACAGAGAGAGAGTCAGAGAATTTCTTCATGCAGGTGGCGGTGGTGGTGGTAGTGGTGGTGGTGGTAGTGGTGGTAGTGGTAGTGATGGTGGTAGTGGTGGCGGTGGTAGTGGTGGCGGCAGTGGCGGTGGTGGTAGTGGTAGTGGTGATAGTGGCGGTGGTAGTGATAGTGGTGATCGCGGTTGTGGTGGTGGTGGTAGTGGTGGTGGCGGTGATGGTGTTACTAGTGGTGGCGGTAGTAGTGGTGGCGGTAGTGGTGGCGGTAGTGGTGGCGGCAGTCGTGGTGGTAGTGGTGGCGGCAGTCGTGGTGGCTGTGGTAGTCGTAGTGGTGGTGGTAGTGGTGGCGGCAGTGGTGGTGGTGGTAGTAGCGGTGGTGGTGGCCAATGCTGTCGCAAGTGGCCACCTGTATGTCCAGCTTTGCGAAGGCAGCAGCAGCAGCGAGAGGGGTTGGTGGATCACCGCTTGCGCACACACACACACACACAGATGTTGTTGTGAAACTCCTTCCCGCCCCGCGAGCATCGAGGAGGTGGCCGCGTAGGCAGCTTGGCAGTGCCGGCAGAAGGCGGTGCAGGGGATCGTTGCCCCCGCTCGCCCCCCACATCACCACCACCACCACCTCCTCGTTCCAGTTTCCTAGGGCTGAACGATTAATCGATTTCAATTCGAATTCGCACTTTGAGACAATGCCGTTAGCAAATCGCAAAAAGGCTGCGATTTTTTTGCGATTTGAAAAGTCCTATTACTTTCTCATTGGAATCGTTTTATTTTGTTTTATTATTATAACTTTGTTTATTTCGCTTAACAATTGTTCTATGTTTTATTGTTCTATTTCAATTGAAACATTTTGATTGATACATGTTGGAAGCAATTCACGTTATCATCCTTGCATTAGAATATCTAGAGCAGTTCATATCTTGATGGGCTCATGTAGTAATGCTCCATCACGTGTTTTAAAACGATTACACACTGAATATTGAACTGAAGCTTGACTTTAAAAAAAAAATTATCGCTAATCGCAATTGCAATATCTGTCAGAAAAATCGCAATCAGATGTTTTCCCCAAATCGTTCAGCACTATGTCCTACCACCCGTAATAAAGACTCTCGTCATCGATTGGCCGAGTTTTATCTCCGAAGATGGAATCGCCGTTGCGCGTGTTGCGGATTGCGTCACGCGAGATGCAGTTCGCATGAACGGCGCCGCTTTGTCCCAAAAAAAACCTTTATCACTATTATTATACTGATAGTTGTCGTTTGATAATAAAGGTTTTTGGGTTAGACCGCGTCAATATAAATGTGTCGTGACCCTCCACCACCCGACACGGCCAGTAACGTCTGTCTCGTAAACAACGCGCCAATTAGTTACTAGTTTAGTGTATAGTGCAGTGTATGGCAGTGTAGTGTATAGTGTAGTTTATAGTGCAGTGTATAGTGTAGTGTATAGTGCAGTGTATAGCAGTGTAGTGTATAGCAGTGTAGTGTATAGTGTAGTTTACCACTCCAGCCCACCGGTGTTGGAGAGTAAATCCACAACATTTACAATTTGACTACCTTGACATTTCGCTGTTAATTACATCCGGCATCATCATCGGGCGATTTGACAGAATATTCTTACGTTGTGGATTGACTCTCCAACACAGCGGTGGGCTGGAGTAGTAAACTACACTATACACTGCACTATACACTACACTATACACTACACTGCTATACACTGCACTATACACTATACTGGTAACTAATTGGCGCGCGTTGTTTACGTGACAAACCTTACTGGCTGTGTCGGGTGGTGGAGGGTTACGACACATTTATACTCCACGTGATCTAACCCGAAAATTCCATCATTGTGAATAATATTGGTCCGCGAAAGCCTACGACGTGTTAAACTTGAGTTTTATTTCATTTGTGACACTGATGATGATCACGTCTAGCCAGTTGCCCCGCGAGTTTGCACGGGAGATCCCTGCTGCTGCCTGGGCCATAGCGCCAGCAGCTTCAGTAGTAACAGCAGCAGCTTCAGCAGCAGCAGCAGCAGCTTCAGTAACAGCAGCAGCAGCTTTAGCAGCAGCAGCTTCAGTAGTAGTAGTAACAGCAGCAGCTTCAGCAGCAGCAGCAGCAGTTTCAGCAGCAGCAGCTTCAGCAGCAGCAGCTTTAACAGCAGCAGCTTCAGCAGCAGCAGCAGCAGTTTCAGTAGCAGCAGCTTCAGTAGCAGCAGCTTTAACAGCAGCAGCTTCAGCAGCAGCAGTAGCAGCTTCAGTAGCAGCAGCAGCTTCAGCAGCAGCAGCAGCAGTTTCAGCAGCAGCAGCTTCAGCAGCAGCAGCTTTAACAGCAGCAGCTTCAGCAGCAGCAGTAGCAGCTTCAGTAGCAGCAGCAGCTTCAGCAGCAAAAACAAGGAGAAAAAAACATTGATATAGCAGACAACGAGTATAAGCAGGGCCCTTGAAGAATATTACACGACTTTCCTACCCCCTGCACCTCCAATTAGCACGATTTTGTGCTACGTACAGTCCAAAGGAGTTAAACATACATACTGCCCATAGACTCAGCACTGCCCATAGACTCAGCGCCGCCCATAGACTCAGCGCCGCCCATAGACTCAACGCCGCCCATAGACTCAACACTACACCTTCGATTAGCACGGTTGGCTACATACGATGCGAGAGGTACGTGCAAGCGAGGAAATTAACGGCCAATAGATGAAGGGCAGCACGCCAGGTGGTGCGAACGTGAACGGGAGAGCAAGGGGTGCCGGAAAAAAGAACACAAACTATTGAAAAGAGGTTGAGGTGCAAGTAAGTGGCGTCTTTTGATCTCACTGGGGACGTAAAAATGGGAAATGGAAGGGAGAGTGGGAAACCAAGGTGGAGATGAGCGGCAAAAGTTGGGGCGGGCCGGGGCGAAACGCAGTCCTCACACCCCGATTGGCCGGGCTACGTTACCGTGCGAAATAAGTTCGGCCGCACGTGCCTCAACCGTGGGGGTCACCCGGAATCGTGGAAGGGGGTGCGGAGGAGGAGGCCCCCCCCCCCCCAACCAACTCGCAAGTGGGGTTCCTGGTGGCTCCGTGGGCAGGTTGCACGTGACACGAGTACGCACGTCGGTCTGAGTTGGGCGTCGTCGGAAACCGCGGATAACATCTTTACAAAGGACGGGGCGCGGTGTTGCCTACCTAGTTAGTAACCTACGAGGTGTGAGCGATTAGTTTGATCTGCCATCTAATGGCTTTGTACATGTACACAGACAAACACACATACGTAAATACGACTGCCAACAACATTTTTTACGTAAATGCATGTGTGTAAAAAAAAAAGTTGCGTCTCTTGTGCCCAAATGCCACTGTGAATCCAATTTTACTTTAACCGCCAAGCACAGTGTGAAAGAACGTGTAAATATATATATATTTTATTACCTCGTCTTAAATTTCTTATTGATATTTACCCGCTGCAATTTGTGCACCGTTCGATGGTGGCCTTAGGGAGCAAGGTCAGGGCAGGCCAGAACAGGTTAGGGCAGGCCAGGGCAAGCCAGGGCAAGCCAGGGCAGGCCAGGACAGGCCAAGGCAGGCCAAGGCAGGCCAGGGCAGGCCAGGGCAAGCCAGGGCAGGCCAGGGCAGGCCAGGGCAGGCCAAGGCAGGTCAGGGCACGTCACCGGGAGTTGCCCGCGGCCGATACGGTCGTGAGAAAAATAACAGAGCGGCAGCCACGGAACGGATCGCGTCCAAGAGACAGCACGACCATCAAGGAGCCGGAGCCGGGGTTTTTGCCGGGGGCGGATTCTTCGCGTCACATAGATGTTGGGGAGACCTCCATCCAGCAGTGGATTGAACGCGGCTGACGTCGACGGCTGACGACGATGGATATTCGTGTTGTTATTGTTGTTGTTCTTGTTGTTGTGGATCGACTACCACACGTGAGTTCTGGTCTCCGCCTCACGTTGCCATGTGTAACGGACGTTGCGATAACGTCGGCGGTCAGAACCGAGAACTCAATTGGAGGAGACTTCAAATCGAAGTTGAACCGCCGAACCCCAAACCAAACCCAGGGTTTGATTCCCGGCCACGGCTGACATCAGTGGCGAGCGGTAACCGAACTGGTGACATGATGCGCCCCCTAAACCTCCAACTCTACCTCCCCCCCCCCCCCACCGGCACAGAATTGGTTGGGGGGGGGGGGGGCGTTCATCCAGCAGTGGATTGATAAGGGTCCCAATGAACTGTTGTGTAGTGCAAGTAAATCGCATCAATGTGATCCATTTCTAGATAGCCCACACTAGAACAACCCGCGGGTGTTGCTGGGAACTTTTAAAGCATCAAGGGGCCTCTCCGCGTCGCCCTCCAAAAAAAAAATATTCAAAATTCCACAGTTTGATTTTACCGGCTCGTTCACTCGCATCTTTTAACCGTACACAGCGGCGGGTTGTTGTTATTATTTTGGCATGTCGCTGGCAAGCTTTGCCGATCATTAGCGAGTCGCGTCAAGCTGATTGGTCTTCCGTTGATCCCGTTTGCGATCTCGTGACATCCGCACGCGGGAGCGGCGGCACTGCGGATAGCGCGCGCTGCCTTGCGGACACCGGTGAACCCGAGTTCTATTCCCAGCCCTCGGCTGACAGCAACATTATCCAGTCCTGTGTATTACCTCCCCACCCTCCCACGTCCCCGCCACACTCCCCTCCACATCCACCCCCCACGCCGCTCCCCACCTACTCCCCACCGTCAGCAACCCGCACTGACACAGCCTGGTGAAGTATGGTCAAACAACCCCATTAAACTGATCCGGGTGTGTGGGGGGGGGGTGGGGCCCGGGAGGTCCTCGTCCAGCAGCGGACTGACAAAGAGGGTTGTCACTCGCTCATTGTATTTGTACACTCGCACGATTGTTGGTTTTGTTGATTTGAGAAACCTACCGCCCCTCCCCCCCCACCCATCGGTGCAACTGCCGCCACTGCCACCGCCGCCCCCGGGAGATGTAATGGAAGCAGCGACCTCCACACGCACAGCCCCAGCACTCAGGCCGTTATGACGCCGGGGGCGGCCTTTGCAATGCCGCGGCCGTTACAACAGGGCGACCGTTTAGACGCCGGAGCCGTTGCAACGGGGCGGCTGTTACAATGCCGTAGCCGTGACAATGGGGCGGCCGTTATGATGCCGCGGCCGTTACGATGCCGCGGCTGTTACAATGCCTCAACCGTTACAACGGGGCGGCTGTTACAATGCCTCAACCGTTTCAACGGGGCGGCTGTTACAATGCCTCAACCGTTTCAACGGGGCGGCCGTTTCGACGCCGTGGCAGTTACAACGGGGCGGCTGTTACAATGCCGCGGCCGTTACAACAGGGCGGCCGTTACGACGCTGTGGCCCTTACAACGGGGCGGCCGTTACAATGCAATAGTGGTGGCGGCGGAGGTGTCGGTGGCGGCCGTCCCGTTTATTAACCCAGCGACGCCGTCGCCGTCGTTCGATATTCCTGCACAGTGATCATTCTATGCATGTAACCTCCAACAGTTCCGTTGAGTTTTAACTTTTTTATGTTTCCTTTGTTTTTCTTTGCCCCCCACCCCCTTACCATGCAACCCACATCTTTTCCCTCCACCTCCTCCCCAACCCCGCACACTCTCCTGCACTCAACATCGCCCCCCCCCCCCCACCCTCCCAAAAACAACATCCCAACCCACCCACACCTTCTCCCTACCTCCTCTTCCCCCCCCCCCCCCTCTTTTGTTTTTTTTACACAGTGCGGGAAAAACGGTGAAAACTTCGACAAGTATTTTACACGCGCGCCGCCCGTGCTGACTCCGCCGGACCAATACGTAATCGCTAACATCGACCAGAGCGACTTTGACGGATTTTCCTGCGTCAATCTCAATTACTTGATCTATCCGCCGGTTCAGCAGCAGCTGATGCACACGATGCTCCAGCCGACCGAGGTGTGAAGCTTCCCCGCGTACACCCCCCCCCCCCCCATATCCCCGCTACGTTTGTCTCCAAGGTAGTGGGGGGGGGGGGGTGCCCAGGGACCTGTGAAATTTGGGCAGCCCCCCCCCACCTTGCTCCTCTCTGTCTCTCTCTCTGTCTCGTTGTGGGTTTTTTTTTTACTTACATGTGGCAAACGGCTTAAGGGATGATTCTTGCTGTCGCCAGTTGACGCGTCATCATCGTCGTCATTGTTGCTTATTGTTGTTGCTGGTTTGTAAGTCGCCGGCGAAACGTCACGGCTACTCGAAGTGTCATCGTCGTTGTGGGTGATGATTTTCTTTTTTTTTTTACTCCCCAACACGCGACCGCCCAGTGCCGAACCGGTAACTTTTAATTGCCGCGCTCTGGTTGACGTGACGACGAACACCCTTCTTCACCGATTGGCCGTGTCGGGTGGCGGCGGCGGGCTTAACGACGCGTTTGCACTCGCCCAGCTTAAGGGGGAGGAGTTACTGTGCGCAACGCGTTAGCGGCGGCAACGGCGGCGGTGGTGACCGCCGCCAAAACGGCTCAGACGGAGAATGCTGCCGCTGTTGGCGACGATGATTTGAGCGCGCTTTGGTGCATCCGCGTCAGCTGTCGTGGCGCAATGGGGCGAACGTCGCGAAGGAAGGGCGCCGGCGACGCTGACGCTACTGCTGCTGCGCGCGGCATATGATCTTGACCATCGCGATGGCAATTGAATACAATGATAATAATAATAATAATGAGAAGAAACATTTTGTGGGCGAAATCGCATCAACACGGCATAGTGCGGCGCGCAGGCCCGGAGCAATTTCGTTCTCAATGAAGCGCGCAGGCGACGGCGCAGACTCCCATCCGTGAGCTAGACAATGACGCCGTACGCTTGCGCGCCCATCACGCGGCCACGGCGCTCTCTCTCTCTCTCCGCGCGCGCGCGCGCCCCGCATGCGTTTCACCGGCTCAAACGGCGTCAGCAACAACAGCGACAGCAGCGGCAACAACAACGAGCAAAGGCAGCAACACAGCCGCACGTTCAGCTCTCCCGAGTCGGTGGTCCAGACAAGGCCGAGAGGGCGTAGCTCGTGCGGCGGTGGGCACGTGGCACGCAGACAAGGGCATGGGGCGGACGGATGGACGGACGGACGGACGGACGGGGGGAGAGCCGTGCCTTCCTGATGCCGTCCGTGACCAGCAGCAGCAGCAGCAGCAGGGGCACCATTTGCGAGTCGCTCAATCTTATCGGTGCGAATGATCGACGCTCGTTTGTCTTGTAACTTAACCGGTGCCAGCTTGGCACGAATCACAGTGCCCACGCGCAGTCCGCATGGGACACTCTTGTTGACCCGGCCGTTTTTTTTTTTAATTCGCGAAATGTTGAATTATTCCCCGTGGCGGCAAAACAAGCCGGCCGGCCAGCCAGTTGAGACCGAAAAAGCTCGCCTGGCTTGCCTGGCTCAGGTGGCTTGGCTGGCTCGCCTGGCTTGGCTGGCTCGCAAGCGTTTAATAATTTACCCGTTACGTTTTTAATAATACATGTAAACGGGGTGACCGGGTCGGAGCGTATGGGACGAGACGGCCCACGCCCTCCGACGCCCCCAACGCCCATCAAATGCAACTCTGGGACGATTATAATAATAAATAAATGAAATTCTAATGATGACAACAATAATTTAGTGGGATTTGGTGTTGGCAAAATAAAAAAAAAATAGTAGAAGCATCTTTAAATCGAGACCCGTTTTTCTTCTCCATCGGCGTCGACGCCATCGATATATTCGTTTCGTTCCGTTCGTCCGTGGGCTGCCGCTGCTGCTGGATGCTCTGTCACGTGATGCCCTATCGATGACGATGATGACGACGACGACGATGATGACGTTGATGATGACGATGATGTTAGTGGCAACGATTGTCTTAATTATGGTAACAACCGGCGTTTGCCATATGTGTAAGAAAAAAATAACAACGGGGAAAACTAAAATCCAGTGTCACTATGGGAGTGGTTTTTTGATTTTTTTTTACATGTGCATTACTGTGTGGGGAGGTTTGAAGGTATTGTCATAAACATAATTATATATTAAAACACACACACACAAAACATGTGAACAGTATATATATAGCTGTACGTACATGTGTACTTTACATAAAACAAATAATGAACTACGTTTACAATGGGTAGGTTGGGGAGACTTTTAACGTTTCACAATCTCTAATGAGGTAACTATCGTGCTTTTGTGGCTTGTTTGATTGGTACTTTTCCTGGCAAACGCCAAGCAACGCGTGGGGGGGGGGATTTTGCGCTAAAGTTTTTGTAAGACAAAACACAAAAAACACCAACATCTGCCATAACGCCGTTTGTTCCCCATTTTTTCCCCACTCGGACAGAAATCGGCCCCCTTTTCTCTCGGTTCTTGGTTTTTCTCTCTCGCTCTCTCTAAGCTAAGATTCGTGTGTGTTTGGTTTGGGTTGGGCGGTTTGGTTTTTTGTAAGTTTGTGGAACGTGTTCAAATCAATGCGGATCTCCGGTTTATTTTCTTTTTTAAAGTTCGTGGAATCGTGTTTTCATCAAATTGGATCTCTGGGTTTTTTTAACGTTTGTGGAACGTGTTCGAATCAAATCGGATCTCCGCAAAGCTACTAAATCGGATCTGGAGCTGACGTTAAAAAAGAAAAGTCCTCCAACCGGAGGATTACTCCAGATTAAAAATGTGAATCAAAGAAACAACAAAAACCGTGTTAAGTATTGATGCTCGCTTTGATGCGGTCCCTTCCCATGTGTACTCGAGGCGTGCCCGTTGTGCAGTGTCGTTCCGCTCCGTGTCCGACGTTTTGCCGCACGTGCCGGGGTCCTTTGTCAGGAACCGAGTCGAGCAAACCTTGACGTCTTCTCTGCCCCCCGATTGTAAAGCGTCACCCGCTGCTGCTGCTGCTGCTGCTGCTTCTGCTGCTGCTGCTAGCTGCTGCTAGCTGCTGCTGCTGCTGGCGTTACCAGTTCCTAAACGCGCACAGCGGCCATCGGCCAATATTTGGAGGCATTTCTTTTTTATGTAGCTAAGGAGAAACGCTCCCCGGCACGCGGCACGAAACGTCGGACGTCGTGCCGAACCAACGCGCATCGCCGAGAGAGAGAAAAAAAAAACGTGGGGGGGAGAGCCACACGGCAGCAATGGAAACGACCGTGGCGTAACTCCCGTGCTACGCAGTACAATTATTGTCGATTCGTTTTCGTTTGTAAACCCGCATGTGCTCCGGCGAGTGTTAAGTCGAAAAAACAACAAATGTAACTTGATGATGTGGTTTTTTTTTTGCTTGTGCTGGCAAGACTCGCTGCTGTCGGCACGCAGGAGTCTTAAAGGCGTGTTCTGCCATCGGACTTTTTATTCGAAAGTGCTAAAATCTTCGGTGGGTTTTTGTTGTTGTGAGGTGTTTAAATTCAATTTACCTCGACGGGTTGAACGCCACTGGCAATGTCCTACTGAGCCCTAAACGCCGCTCTGCCAATTTTTCTTCAGGTGGTTTTCGTCAGACCAAAATGGGATTCCCTCCCCCAAACCCCCACCCCCTGAGTGAATGTTGTTTTCCCTTCAAAAGACCCAACACAAAACCCTACAGGACTCGTGATTCAAATGTCTTACGCAGACAGCAAACAAACAAGAACTAAAATTTTTCAGTCTAAATTTTCTTGGGTTACCGTTTACCCTGGGAAATGTGTTTTCATGCCATGTTACCACGAGTTTTATTCTTTTGTTATCATTTTTTACATCGATGTTATTACTTTCTCTTTCCCACCCCCACCCACCCCCCCCCCCCCCCCCCCCCCACCCCAATTGTTCAACACGACTTTTCGAAATGTATTTTCCCCAAATTTTGTGAATAACTCCCCTCTCGGCAGAACCCCAAACAACCCAAATGACCGCCGACCCCATCCGTCACCCCAGGCCGGTGTGCACTGCGTCCTGGCTAGAGGACGGTGGGCTGCCCACTTGAGAGCGGAAGGGGTATAGGGAGGGAGGGGGGGGGTCCCCTTTAGTTGTAGACTTCCGCGAGGCATCAACGACCCCCCTGCCCCCCCCCCCCAGCCCCGGGTTGATAACGTGAGATGAGATGACGTGCACGCGCTTTGAGGGGGTGGCCCCCCTTGGATTTGCCGAGGCATTTCAAGTGCCATACATGAATAGCGGAATGCGCAAATCCCCCAATCGTGTGAAAGTGGACCGTTGCAAAAGCAAAAAAACAAACAAAAATCCTCTTTGGGCATACCTTGGGGAATGAAGGTGCGTTGAGCTTTTTTTGTGTCTTTGTTAACTAACAAAAAAAACTATATAAAACAACAACAACAAAGGTGTTATTTTGTCATAGAGGCTTCTTAAGAGACGGGTAAATAACCAGCGCCGGTACCTCGCCCCAATCGGCGTTCATAATGATTTACCAGCAGACTAGTTCCTCCAGTGTCGTGTCATCCAACGCACGCTTGCAAAGTATTTCTTCAGACCGTCGAGTCAGCCCCTCGTCTATGAAGCGTAAGTAAAGACTGCGTATGCGCAGCGCGTGGATACTGGGATACGAATAATAATCGTGGTGATATGGTTCGTCGCAGAAATGACTGCCGTAGGACAGGGGGGTGGGGTGGAGGTGTGTGAGAAATTAATAAGTGAGAGGAAGACTCGTCGAGTTGGTAGAAATCACGGAGAAGATGAGAGAGAAAGTCTCTGGGTGTGGTTCGGTCGTGTGGAGAGACGACAGGACAACGATGTGGGTCAGAAAGTGGCGAGTGATGCTCGTGGAAGGAGAGAGATGAAGAGGAAGAAGGCAGAAGAAGAGGAGGTGGTGGGGAGGGCGATGCGTTGCGATCGGACCGCGGTCGCCCGAGAAGAGAGATGGAGCAGGACAGGGCAGCGTGGGTAAAGTTTTTGATTTAAAGCTTTCGTGACTGCAGTAATTCATGTTCTTAGCTCTTTCGGTAAAGTCACGTTGAAGGGAAACAATTAAATAATAAAATATATATGAAACAAAAAAAATTCTCACGACGTTTCGACCATAACACAAACGGTCATCATCAGTTGTGAAAACCAACGGCAAGAAACATTTGAAAGAAGTGGCGGTTTGCATTGATTTATTTAGTTTTAAACGGTGCATTTATTTATTTAAAAAATAAACGTTAGCACCACGGGCAGCGATTTGGCAGTTTGTTTAGAAGGACGAGTCCATCTATGTTCTGACACCATACATTAATTTTTCGTCTCCCCCCCTCCTCTTTTCAGAACATAGATGGACTCGTCCTTCTAAACAAACTGCCAAATCGCTGCCCGTGGTGCTAACGTTTTTTTTTAAATACAAACACCGTTTAGAAATAAATAAATAAATGCGAACCGCCACTTCTTTCAAATGTTTCTTGCCGTTGGTTTTCACACCTGATGATGACCGTTTGTGTTATGGTCGAAACGTCGTGAGAATTTGTATTGTTTTATATATATTATTATTTTATTGTTTCCCTTCAACGTGACTTTACCGAAAGAGCTAAGAATATAAAAATGTGGGTAAAGTTGGCAAGGACAGGAGAGCACCCCCACGTGAGTGGCAAAAACACGTGGAAGAAGACGATCTGAAACGTTAACATGCGGACAATCAAACGTCCTCTGTTGCGGGGCAGTGACCGGGAGGATGGGGGTGCAGTATTCCCACATTGTTCGCGAAGGATGCATCTTCTGCAGACGCTCGTGAATAGCGAAGTTCGTGGATGATGAGAAACTATCCTTTTAATGGATTACTTTTCAAGGTAAATACGTAAATAAGCTGTTAAGTACATGAAGATTATCGTATCACAAAAAAATGTGTTGTAATAAACAAAGTGAAATATATTAAATTATAAAATAATTTTTTATCATTTTACTTACCTTAAATTATGATGCAATGCATCAACGCTTTATCTCATCACTTTATCTCTCATCGCTTTATCTCTCACCGCTGTATCTCTCATCGCTTTAACTCTCATCGCTTTATCTCTCATCACTTTATCTCTCATCGCTTTATCTCTCATCACTTTATCTCTCGGCACTTTATCTGTCATCACTTTATCTGTCATCACTTTATCTCTCATCACTTTATCTCTCATCACTTTATCTCTCATCACTTTATCTCTCATCACTTTATCCCTCACCACTGTATCCCTCATCACTTTATCTCTCATCACTTTATCTCTCGTCACTTTATCTCTCATCACGATTCGCGGATATCAAGTTCGCGAATATCGAGGGAATTCTGTATGCTCCATCGCAGGCTAGTGTAAGCGCATTGTGCTGGTGATTATCAAATCGAGTGAAACCCAATACAGAGCTTAATCTAGAAACAAAATTAGTTTTCATTATGGAGGGCGTGGAGGAGGTTTGTTTTCAAACATGAATTAATATATGATGCAATTAAGACTGTTGTGTAAGGCAGTAATTATAGAGAATAACAAAAATAACACACCTTCACTAAATAAACTTACAAATATATATGTTTGTTTGTGTCCACATCATCATTTTTATTTATATCCCATTTGTCATGTTTGAGGCCAAACGGGGGTGGGGGATGAATATGTATATATAATATACACAGAAACTCCACTACTTACGAACAAGTTAGGTTCCAGAGGTCTGTTCATAAGTCGAGTTGTTCATAAGTTAAGCTTTACTCCTGTCGATTCCAAACATGTACGGCATGTACACTAAATGGGAAATGGCTTTAAAAGTTTCATAATCACCTGTAGAGGTAGATGCCACTGGATCTTCATTTTCTGAAGATGTAGATGCCACTGGTTCTTCACGTTTTGCAGATTTAGATGCCACTGGTTCTTCACATTCTGCAGATGTAGATGCCACTGGTTCTTCACGTTCTGCAGATGTAGATGCCACTGGTTCTTCACATTCTGCAGATGTAGATGCCACTGGTTCTTCACATTCTGCAGATGTAGATGCCACTGGTTCTTGACGTTCTGCAGATGTAGATGCCACTGGTTCTTCACGTTCTGCAGATGTAGATGCCACTAGTTATTCACGTTCTGCAGATGTAGATGCCACTGGTTCTTCACATTCTGCAGATGTAGATGCCACTGGTTCTTCACGTTCTGCAAATGTAGATGCCACTGGTTCTTCACGTTCTGTGGATGTAGATGCCACTGGTTCTTCACGTTCTGTAGATGTAGATGCCACTGTTTTTTCACGTTCTGCAAATGTAAATGCCACTAGTTATTCACGTTCTGCAGATGTAGATGCCACTGGTTCTTCACGTTCTGCAGATGTAGATGCCACTGGTTCTTCACGTTCTGCAGATGTCACCACCGCCATCTATTGTGCGGCAGTTGAACTTTCGACTCGATCTAAACAGGCAACTGAACATACGGAGAGGTTTGTTCATAACTCAGAAAGTTTATAAGTCGAATGCTCGTAAGTAGAGGGACCTGTATATATTTTCCATGTCAAACGCAGCGACCAGTTTGCGTCTTGTCAGCTGTGTTCATTAAAATGAAACGTCTAAAAAATATATTAAATGGAAAAGATAACCGGTACAGGCAAAAGGTAACCGGTATAGGCTAAACGTCTGGCAAATGACTCAATTTGGAATCGCACACCGAATCTCCAGACTCGATTGGGGCTAATGAGCAGCTTCAAACCACCGCTCGCGATTGCGATATCAAGAAAAACTCCTAGAAAAAAATAATCTGTGCCGTGTAAATAAGCACAGAAACAACAATAACAAGAACAGGAATTTATCTGAAAATGTTGGGTGTCCGTCTGGACAACCAAAAGACACTTGCAGTGGCTGCCGCTCCCTCCGGCCATTCCATCTCAAGTTAAAGCCTGCCCAAATTCCGCGACAGGATCACGTGTCGTAAACCGTGGCTCGCATGTCATAGACCACGCGTCATAGACCACGACTCACGCGTCATAGACCACGCGTCATAGACCACGCGTCATAGACCACGTGTCATAGACCACGACTCACGTGTAGACCACGGCTCACGTGTCATAGACCACGACTCACGTGTCGTAGACCACGACTCACGCGTCATAAACCACGGCACACGTGTCGTAAACCACGGCTCATGTGTCTTAGACCACGACTCACGTGTCATAGACCACGTATCATAGACCACGTGTCGTAAACCACGGCTCACGCGTCAAAGGCCACGGCTCGCGTGTCGTAGACCACGACTCGCGTCTTGATTAAAGAGGGTGGGGATGAAATTCAAAGAGTATGAATTCCTGCCGTCACGAAAGCTTCTAATCAAGATTGAACCGACTCTACGGGGAGGTTTTCCACACAACTCAGACGTAACTTCTACCGAGAAGGTGGATGAAAAATTTAGCAATCTTTGGAAGGATGTTGATGAACCAGGTAACGTGTTAACGGTTGTGTTAGCCGACTCTCTTGAGTTGCATTAGATGTGTCCGTTTTGTTAAGTTTGATATCTAAGCTTCCTTGTTACATTTTTTTTCTCTCACCTAAGCCCTCTTTGAATTTCACCCCGACCCTCTCGCCTGTCACGGCCTCCCCTCCCCCTTCCCCCCTCTCAGATCGATTATATGCCTCATCACAGAGGCATATTTCTCTCTTTCACCTGAGGACGATCGCTTGTTGTTACGATCAAAACGTCGTGATTTATTATTAATTTTCTATCTACGTCACTTTACCGAAAGAACCAAAGAGCACGACTCACGCGTCATAGACCAGGTGTCATAGACCACGACTCACGTGTCATAGACCACGTGTCAGACCACGACTCACGTGTCATAGACCACGTATCATAGACCACGACTCACGTGTCATAGACCACGTGTCATAGACCACGACTCACGTGTCATAGACCACGACTCACGCGTCATAGACCACGTGTCATAGACCACGACTCACGCGTCATAGACCACGTGTCATAGACCACGACTCACGTGTCATAGACCACATATCATAGACCACGTGTCATAGACCACGACTCATGCGTCATAGACCACGTGTCATAAACCACGACTCACGCGTCATAGACCACGTGTCATAGACCACGACTCACGTGTCATAGACCACGTGTCATAGACCACGACTCACGTGTCATAGACCACGACTCACGTGTCATAGACCACGACTCAGGCGTCATAGACCACGACTCAAGCGTCATAGACCACGACTCAGGCGTCATAGACCACGACTCACGCGTCATAGACCACGACTCACGTGTCATAGACCACGTGTCATAGACCACGACTCACGTGTCATAGACCACGACTCACGCGTCATAGACCACGTGTCATAAACCACGACTCACGTGTCATAGACCACGTGTCATAAACCACGACTCACGTGTCATAGACCACGTGTCATAGACCACGACTCACGTGTCATAGACCATGACTCACGTGTCATAGACCACGACTCAGGCGTCATAGACCACGACTCACGCGTCATAGACCACGACTCAGGCGTCATAGACCACGACTCACGCGTCATAGACCACGACTCACGTGTCATAGACCACGTGTCATAGACCACAACTCACGTGTCATAGACCACGTGTCATAGACCACGACTCACGTGTCATAGACCACGACTCACGTGTCATAGACCACGACTTATGTGTCATAGACCACGACTCACGTGTCATAGACCACGTGTCATAGACCACGACTCACGTGTCATAGACTCACGCGTCATAGACCACGTGTCATAAACCACGACTCACGTGTCATAGACCACGTGTCATAGACCACGACTCACGTGTCATAGACCACGACTCACGTGTCATAGACCACGACTCAGGCGTCATAGACCACGACTCACGCGTCATAGACCACGACTCAGGCATCATAGACCACGACTCACGCGTCATAGACCACGACTCACGTGTCATAGACCACGTGTCATAGACCACGACTCACGTGTCATAGACCACGTGTCATAGACCACGACTCACGTGTCATAGACCACGACTCACGTGTCATAGACCACGACTCACGTGTCATAGACCACGACTTATGTGTCATAGACCACGACTCACGTGTCATAGACCACGTGTCATAGACCACGACTCACGTGTCATAGACTCACGCGTCATAGACCACGTGTCATAAACCACGACTCACGTGTCATAGACCACGTGTCATAGACCACGACTCACGTGTCATAGACCACGACTCACGTGTCATAGACCACGACTCAGGCGTCATAGACCACGACTCACGCGTCATAGACCACGACTCAGGCATCATAGACCACGACTCACGCGTCATAGACCACGACTCACGTCTCATAGACCACGTGTCATAGACCACGACTCACGTGTCATAGACCACGTGTCATAGACCACGACTCACGTGTCATAGACCACGACTCACGTGTCATAGACCACGACTCACGTGTCATAGACCACGACTTATGTGTCATAGACCACGACTCACGTGTCATAGACCACGTGTCATAGACCACGACTCACGTGTCATAGACTCACGCGTCATAGACCACGTGTCATAAACCACGACTCACGTGTCATAGACCACGTGTCATAGACCACGACTCGCGTGTCATAGACCACGACTCACGTGTCATAGACCACGACTCAGGCGTCATAGACCACGACTCACGCGTCATAGACCACGACTCAGGCATCATAGACCACGACTCACGCGTCATAGACCACGACTCACGTGTCATAGACCATGTGTCATAGACCACGACTCACGTGTCATAGACCACGTGTCATAGACCACGACTCACGTGTCATAGACCACGTCTCACGTGTCATAGACCACGACTTACGTGTCATAGACCACGACTCACGTGTCATAGACCACGTGTCATAGACCACGACTCACGTGTCATAGACCACGACTCACGTGTCATAGACCACGTGTCATAGACCACGACTCACGCGTCATAGACCACGTGTCATAGACCACGACTCACGTGTCATAGATCACGACTTACGTGTCATAGACCACGACTCACGTGTCATAGACCACGACTTATGTGTCATAGACCACGACTCACGTGTCATAGACCACGACTCACGTGTCATAGACCACGACTCACGTGTCATAGACTCACGCGTCATAGACCACGTGTCATAAACCACGACTCACGTGTCATAGACCACGTGTCATAGACCACGACTCACGTGTCATAGACCACGACTCACGTGTCATAGACCACGACTCAGGCGTCATAGACCACGACTCACGCGTCATAGACCACGACTCAGGCATCATAGACCACGACTCACGCGTCATAGACCACGACTCACGTGTCATAGACCACGTGTCATAGACCACGACTCACGTGTCATAGACCACGTGTCATAGACCACGACTCACGTGTCATAGACCACGACTCACGTGTCATAGACCACGACTCACGTGTCATAGACCACGACTTATGTGTCATAGACCACGACTCACGTGTCATAGACCACGTGTCATAGACCACGACTCACGTGTCATAGACTCACGCGTCATAGACCACGTGTCATAAACCACGACTCACGTGTCATAGACCACGTGTCATAGACCACGACTCACGTGTCATAGACCACGACTCACGTGTCATAGACCACGACTCAGGCGTTCATAGACCACGACTCACGCGTCATAGACCACGACTCAGGCATCATAGACCACGACTCACGCGTCATAGACCACGACTCACGTGTCATAGACCACGTGTCATAGACCACGACTCACGTGTCATAGACCACGTGTCATAGACCACGACTCACGTGTCATAGACCACGACTCACGTGTCATAGACCACGACTCACGTGTCATAGACCACGACTTATGTGTCATAGACCACGACTCACGTGTCATAGACCACGTGTCATAGACCACGACTCACGTGTCATAGACTCAACGCGTCATAGACCACGTGTCATAAACCACGACTCACGTGTCATAGACCACGTGTCATAGACCACGACTCACGTGTCATAGACCACGACTCACGTGTCATAGACCACGACTCAGGCGTCATAGACCACGACTCACGCGTCATAGACCACGACTCAGGCATCATAGACCACGACTCACGCGTCATAGACCACGACTCACGTCTCATAGACCACGTGTCATAGACCACGACTCACGTGTCATAGACCACGTGTCATAGACCACGACTCACGTGTCATAGACCACGACTCACGTGTCATAGACCACGACTCACGTGTCATAGACCACGACTTATGTGTCATAGACCACGACTCACGTGTCATAGACCACGTGTCATAGACCACGACTCACGTGTCATAGACTCACGCGTCATAGACCACGTGTCATAAACCACGACTCACGTGTCATAGACCACGTGTCATAGACCACGACTCACGTGTCATAGACCACGACTCACGTGTCATAGACCACGACTCAGGCGTCATAGACCACGACTCACGCGTCATAGACCACGACTCAGGCATCATAGACCACGACTCACGCGTCATAGACCACGACTCACGTGTCATAGACCACTGTGTCATAGACCACGACTCACGTGTCATAGACCACGTGTCATAGACCACGACTCACGTGTCATAGACCACGTCTCACGTGTCATAGACCACGACTTACGTGTCATAGACCACGACTCACGTGTCATAGACCACGTGTCATAGACCACGACTCACGTGTCATAGACCACGACTCACGTGTCATAGACCACGTGTCATAGACCACGACTCACGCGTCATAGACCACGTGTCATAGACCACGACTCACGTGTCATAGATCACGACTTACGTGTCATAGACCACGACTCACGTGTCATAGACCACGTGTCATAGACCACGACTCACACGTCATAGATCACGACTTATGTGTCATAGACCACACGTCATAGACCACGACTCACGTGTCATAGACCACGACTCACGTGTCATAGACCACGCGTCATAGACCACGACTTACGTGTCATAGACCACGTGTCATAGCACACGACTCACGCGTCATAGACCATGTGTCATAGACCACGATTCACGCGTCATAGACCACGTGTCATAGACCACGATTCACGTGTCATAGACTACGACTCACACGTCATAGACCACGTGTCATAGACCACAACTCACGCGTCATAGACCACGACTCACGTGTCATAGACCACGTGTCATAGACCACGAGTCAAAGACCACGACTCACGCGTCATAGACCACGTGTCATAGACCACGACTCACGCGTCATAGACCACGTGTCATAGACCACGACTCACGCGTCATAGACACGACTCACGTGTCAATAGACCACGTGTCATAGACCACGACTCACGCGTCATAGACCACGACTCCACGTGTCATAGACCACGACTCACGCGTCATAGACCACGTGTCATAGACCACGACTCACGTGTCATAGGACCACGACTCACGTGTCATAGACCCACGCGTCATAGACCACGACTCACGTGTCATAGACCACAACTCACGCGTCATAGGCCACGTGTCATAGACCACGTGTCATAGACCACGACTCACGCGTCATAGACCACGACTCACGTGTCATAGACCACGACTCACGCATCATAGACCACGTGTCCAGACCACGACTCACGCGTCACAGACCACGACTCACGCGTCATAGACCACGACTCACGCGTCATAGACCACGAATCACGTGTCATAGACCACGACTCACGCGTCATAGACCACGACTCAACACCGGTGGGGTCATAGACCACGAATCACGTGTCATAGACCACGACTCCACGTGTCATAGACCACGTGTCATAGACCACGACTCACGTGTCATAGACTCACGCGTCATAGACCACGTGTCATAAACCACGACTCACGTGTCCATAGACCACGTGTCATAGACCACGACTCGCGTGTCATAGACCACGACTCACGTGTCATAGACCACGACTCAGGCGTCATAGACCACGACTCACGCGTCATAGACCACGACTCAGGCATCATAGACCACGACTCACGCGTCATAGACCACGACTCACGTGTCATAGACCATGTGTCATAGACCACGACTCACGTGTCATAGACCACGTGTCATAGACCACGACTCACGTGTCATAGACCACGTCTCACGTGTCATAGACCACGACTTACGTGTCATAGACCACGACTCACGTGTCATAGACCACGTGTCATAGACCACGACTCACGTGTCATAGACCACGGACTCACGTGTCATAGACCACGTGTCATAGACCACGACTCACGCGTCATAGACCACGTGTCATAGACCACGACTCACGTGTCATAGATCACGACTTACGTGTCATAGACCACGACTCACGTGTCATAGACCACGACTTATGTGTCATAGACCACGACTCACGTGTCATAGACCACGTGTCATAGACCACGACTCACGTGTCATAGACTCACGCGTCATAGACCACGTGTCATAAACCACGACTCACGTGTCATAGACCACGTGTCATAGACCACGACTCACGTGTCATAGACACGACTCACGTGTCATAGACCACGACTCAGGCGTCATAGACCACGACTCACGCGTCATAGACCACGACTCAGGCATCATAGACCACGACTCACGCGTCATAGACCACGACTCACGTGTCATAGACCACGTGTCATAGACCACGACTCACGTGTCATAGACCACGTGTCATAGACCACGACTCACGTGTCATAGACCACGACTCACGTGTCATAGACCACGACTCACGTGTCATAGACCACGACTTATGTGTCATAGACCACGACTCACGTGTCATAGACCACGTGTCATAGACCACGACTCACGTGTCATAGACTCACGCGTCACAGACCACGTGTCATAAACCACGACTCACGTGTCATAGACCACGTGTCATAGACCACGACTCACGTGTCATAGACCACGACTCACGTGTCATAGACCACGACTCAGGCGTCATAGACCACGACTCACGCGTCATAGACCACGACTCAGGCATCATAGACCACGACTCACGCGTCATAGACCACGACTCACGTCTCATAGACCACGTGTCATAGACCACGACTCACGTGTCATAGACCACGTGTCATAGACCACGACTCACGTGTCATAGACCACGACTCACGTGTCATAGACCACGACTCACGTGTCATAGACCACGACTTATGTGTCATAGACCACGACTCACGTGTCATAGACCACGTGTCATAGACCACGTGTCATAGACCACGACTCACGTGTCATAGACTCACGCGTCATAGACCACGTGTCATAAACCACGACTCACGTGTCATAGACCACGTGTCATAGACCACGACTCACGTGTCATAGACCACGACTCACGTGTCATAGACCACGACTCAGGCGTCATAGACCACGACTCACGCGTCATAGACCACGACTCAGGCATCATAGACCACGACTCACGCGTCATAGACCACGACTCACGTGTCATAGACCACGTGTCATAGACCACGACTCACGTGTCATAGACCACGTGTCATAGACCACGACTCACGTGTCATAGACCACGTCTCACGTGTCATAGACCACGACTTACGTGTCATAGACCACGACTCACGTGTCATAGACCACGTGTCATAGACCACGACTCACGTGTCATAGACCACGACTCACGTGTCATAGACCACGTGTCATAGACCACGACTCACGCGTCATAGACCACGTGTCATAGACCACGACTCACGTGTCATAGACCACGTGTCATAGACCACGACTCACGTGTCATAGACCACGTGTCATAGACCACGACTCACACGTCATAGATCACGACTTATGTGTCATAGACCACACGTCATAGACCACGACTCACGTGTCATAGACCACGACTCACGTGTCATAGACCACGCGTCATAGACCACGACTTACGTGTCATAGACCACGTGTCATAGCACACGACTCACGCGTCATAGACCATGTGTCATAGACCACGATTCACGCGTCATAGACCACGTGTCATAGACCACGATTCACGTGTCATAGACTACGACTCACACGTCATAGACCACGTGTCATAGACCACAACTCACGCGTCATAGACCACGACTCACGTGTCATAGACCACGTGTCATAGACCACGTGTCATAGACCACGACTCACGCGTCATAGACCACGTGTCATAGACCACGACTCACGCGTCATAGACCACGTGTCATAGACCACGACTCACGCGTCATAGACCACGACTCACGTGTCATAGACCACGTGTCATAGACCACGACTCACGCGTCATAGACCACGACTCACGTGTCATAGACCACGACTCACGCGTCATAGACCACGTGTCATAGACCACGACTCACGTGTCATAGACCACGACTCACGTGTCATAGACCACGCGTCATAGACCACGACTCACGTGTCATAGACCACAACTCACGCGTCATAGGCCACGTGTCATAGACCACGTGTCATAGACCACGACTCACGCGTCATAGACCACGACTCACGTGTCATAGACCACGACTCACGCATCATAGACCACGTGTCACAGACCACGACTCACGCGTCACAGACCACGACTCACGCGTCATAGACCACGACTCACGCGTCATAGACCACGAATCACGTGTCATAGACCACGACTCACGCGTCATAGACCACGACTCACGTGTCATAGACCACGAATCACGTGTCATAGACCACGACTCACGCGTCATAGACCACGAATCACGTGTCATAGACCACGACTCACGCGTCATAGACCACGACTCACGTGTCATAGACCACGACTCACGTGTCATAGACCACGTGCCATAGACCACGACTCATAGACCAGGGCTCGGCAACCCTACGACCCATTTTACGGACCGCTTCATTGACGCGATGCACGTAGCATAGCGTGACGTACACGTCTCTTTCATTTTCCATCTCATTCTCTGTCTCTTTTTCTCTCATTCTCTATCGTTATCCCTCATTCTTTCTCTCCAGTTTTCTTCATCTCATTCGCTCTCATTCTCTCTCTCTGTTTGTCTCTCTCTCATTCTTTCTCTCCAATTTTCTTCGTCTCATTCGATCTCATTCGCTCTCTCTCTCTGTCATTCTCTCTCTCTGTCATTCTCTCTCTGTCATTCTCTCTCTCTGTCATTCTTCCTCTGTCATTCTCTCTCTCTCTGCCATTCTCCCTGTCATTCTCTCTTGCTCTCATTCGCTCTCTCTCTGTCATTCTCTCTCTGTCATTCTCTCTCTGTCATTCTCTCTCTGTCATTCTCTCTCTTGCTCTCATTCTCTCTCTCTGTCATTCTCTCTCTCTCTCTCTCTCATTCTCTCTCTCACTCTCATTCTCTCTCTCGCTCTCATTCTCTCTCTCTGTCATTCTTTCTCTGTCATTCTCTCTCTCTGTCATTCTCTCTCTCTGTCATTCTCTCTATCATTTGCTCTCATTCTTTCTCTCCAATTGTCTTCATCTCATTCGCTCTTATTCTCTCTGTGTGTCATTCTCTCTATTTCTGTCATTCGCTCTCATTCTCTCTCTGTGTCATTCTCTCTCATTCTTTCTCTCCAGTTTTCTTCATCTCATTCGCTCTCATTCGCTCTCTCTTCCTCTCTGGGTGTAAGAACGACGAGGAGACCAGTGACGACCTTGCTGACGACGGGGACCTTTAAAGTTCACGGGGTAGGGCAGGGAAGCAGGTGGCTCGCTACCGAGTCGGCGAGTAGCCAGACGGCGCGCAGGTGATTATCGCTTGTAGCAAAACAAAACCTTCCCATGAGCCCATCCAGGGAAACCAGTCGCTGGTTGGGTGGGCTACCTCCAACGCACCTTCCACTATTTCGGACTGAGCCCTTGGTCGAGGTCCGTGCGGTTGAGCTTCTGTCGCGCACGAACGTAGCCAACCATGCCGATCGGAGATGCGGGGGTGGAGCGGGGACGACCGCAACAACAAGGAGAGAGAGAGAGCGAGAGAGACAAACGCAAGCTCCAAATTTACAGCAGCCGTCAGGGTCGGGATCGAACCCACGACCTCCTGTACACCAGGCGAGGTAGTTAACATCTCCTAGCCACCGTGGGAAAAGGCGGGGGGTGGTGGGGGGAGGGACTGGGAGCATGAATTAGTGAAGAAAGAAGTTTATAAATGAAGACGCAACAAACAAATAGTTTTTTTTTTTCGCAAAATGGATAGAGAGATAGGTCTCAAAGAGGCTCGAGTGAATTTGGGTGATTAAAAAAAATGCATGATTTGTTTGAGATGTTGCAGTAGCGGTACTTGTGTGACAGTCAATTTACGGTAATTTATATTATTATTCATGTTTTAACCTCCCATCCCTTCTGCTAATACCATTATCAGAATTGCATGCAAACCTCTTCCCATTGTAAATATATCATTTTTTTTCCCGGTAGCAAAGCTTTCCCGTATAGCCTGAACAAGCTTTCGGGGCAAGTGCCGTTAGCGAGCACCTACGAAGGCCGGCACGGCACACGAGGGGGTGGGTGGCCAGCACCACGCCCGGTCGCCTTTGTCTCCCCAGTGGCGATGTTTTTTTTTTACACACTGCACCAGGTACTCACTTGAGGCCGAGTCGACCTAGGGGAGACCCAGGACCGGTTCACGCGCTGACCTGCTGGGCCCACACGCGCGCTCACACACGGACAGACACAAACACAAATCAACACGGTGGGGGTGGTGGGTTCAGTCGACCGAAGATCAGCGTGGACTTCGTTACGGGGTGGGGGGGGGGCTGCCCGATTGTGAATCGACAAGTTCAAAGGTCACTGCGATGCCGTGGTTTTTGTTGTTGTTGTTGTTGTGTCTTGTTTATTAATATTTTTTTCGTGCGTGCGTGAATAATACCAAAATAGCGAGTAGAGAGGGGTGGTGGTGGTGCTGGTGGTGGTGGATGGGGGATTGAAAGGGCCACGCTTTGTGTGTTAAGAGACTAAAACACCTTCCGGACGGATCGGCCGTATCAGAATATGATGATTATGATTATTTTGACTTCAAACTTTCGTGGCAGCAGGAATTCCTATTATTTGGTTATTTCGATAAAATTCACGTAGAACGTGACTTTACCGAAATAACCAAATAATAATATGATTTAATTACTACACCACGGTTGTAGATGTTTACAGATTTGGGGGGGGGGGCGAGCGAGTGGGTGGTGTGTGTGTGTGTGGGGGGCGCTGGCGGATGCAGGGTTTGGAAGTTTGCCAGCATCCCCCCACTCAACTTCTCCCTCCTCCCCCCTCCACAAAAAATACAAAAACACCCCACAAAGCAACCCCCCACCCGCACCCCCTCAACGGCGCGTACGAATAAGTAACAAATAACTAATAAATAAACGTTTACAGTGTTTTTTCTATTTAACAATAAGAAATGACGTGGAAACGCGCGAAACTCGAGGGACGGCGTGGGATGTCGTTGTTATTATTTTTTTTCCCCGTTTCCGCGTCTTCTCCTTCAGAGTCTCAACTTATATATTTCTCAACAACAAAAAAGGGAAAATCTTTTACTTAGCATCACCGCAGCTGTTTCTTGGCGGGGGTGTTGGGGGGAGAAGAGGTATTTTGGTAAGTGGTGGTGGTGGTTTGTTGGTGGTGGTGGTGGTGTTTTTACCACCCCCCCCCCCCCGATCCCTTTTGATCTGCGATCTCCAAAAGTACCACCGTTTAAATGTTGTTGTTGTTTTTTTTGTACAGCGATACCGTGGAGTCAACAAATGTTTTTTTTGGAGGGGGGTGGAGAGGGGGGGGGGGAGCTGCTGTTGTTGTTATCGAAGCTTTGCGTTGCTACCCCCCTCCTCACCTTTTTTGTAAACAAATAACTTTGTGCGGGGGGGGGGGGGGAGTTTGATAACGCGTTTTATGATGTCCAGCCGGCACACTTTATAATAACTCACCAACTATCTTTCTTAACTGACCTGACCGACCCCGGGATTTTACGAATTTCTGAGATACCAATCGGTGCGCGTCTCTCTCTCTCTCTGTTTTTTTTCGTGGTAGATTTTTTTTTCGACGGTTTTTAGGTCACTTAATTTCCTTTCGATGACCCATCGCGGTGTTTAAAAAAAAACATTTCTTCTTCTCTACTTTTTCAAATTGTAAGAATCGAACGCAAATCGGAGGTGGATTTAAAAAAAAACAAAAAAACGGAATATTAAGTGACAAAAAGTTCAGATAGAACGATGTAAACGCATTGGATTAAAATGATCGTCACATATACACGTGACCCTGCGAGACAAACAGTGTTGAGACGTCTACGCACGACCGTCGGCCCATCACGGTTGTCGGGTTTGTGTTTTGTGTTTGTTTTGTGTTTGTTTTGTGTTTGTTTTCTTCAGAATAATCATTAATTATGAATATGCATGAGCAAGTAGTTCGGTGGTCGTGAAAACAACGGCGAACAAAAACTCACGGGGGAAAAAAAAGTTTGACGCTAAACGCGACTCGTTCCGGACAGTGTTTTTTTTAGGTTTTTTTTTTTGGGGGGGGGGGGCACGTGAGCGTCCCTCGGCTTGCGATCAAACGCGCATCGACCTTTCAGCGCTTATTCTCCACTTGTATTTGCCGGCTTGTCGCTAGAATAATCAAAACGATCACCGCATTATTAAGTGTTTGGAGACCTTTTCTGTTCGTATTTGAGTATATATTATATATATGTGTGTGAGGCCCCTACACATCTTGCATACGACGGCAGTAGTATTTAAAAAAAATATATAGTATTTTGTCCATTTCACCGTGACAAAGCAAACATTTATTTTTTTTTGCATGCAGAGTCGCGATCGGGAAAGACATCAAAACATCGCTCCAAGAATCCACGCGTTTGCTGTAAATATATTTGATCTTTGCAACGTCAAAGACCCTTTTTTGAGGCCACTCTGATTGTGGTGCGGAGGATTTTGCGCTGAATGCTGCGTGCCAAAAGCTTGCATGGTGGGGAAGGGGATTCTGTGACTAGACCTCAACGTAGACTTGGTTAGGGTTGCCACCTCTGTCTGTCCAGGCGTATGTGTGTGCGTGCGTGCGTGTATGCGTGTGGAGGAGGCTCGTGAAGGACGCTGCCGCTGCTGCTGGGCAGTTGGGGGAGGCAGTCGCCCTCCAGCAACAACGGAAGGGCAGAGGAGCGACGCTCGCAACATCGAGCGGAGCGCCGGGCGGATGAAACGAAGCGAGTTGGCACAGTGGGGGGTACAGCTGGTGGTGCATCTATCGGTCATCTCAGTCAGTCGACCCCATGGCAGCTGCTGCGTCTGTCCCGTGACCTCCTCCTGCACCTAGCCTGGCACAGTAGGGGGTACAGCTGGTAGTGCATCTATCGGTCATCTCAGTCAGTCGACCCCATGGCAGCTGCTGGCTCTGTCCCGTGACCTCCTCCTGCACCTAGCCTGGCACAGTAGGGGGGTACAGCTGGTGGTGAATCTACCAGTGGTCATCTGAGTCAGCCGACACATGGCACCTGCTGGGTCTGTCCCGTGACCACCTTATGTCAGCAGCGAGCATTCGACACTTGACGTGGTAGCCTCAAAGTGCACCCAGCCTGGCACAGGCGCCGTGGTGACGTCACCGTCACTTAGTGGCGAAATGGCGGCTTCTGGTATTTGGTTACGCGCGTTGAGATTTCTTTCGCACCGTACGTTAGGCAACCGCGCTCAATCGGGGGGTCGCGGGGGACATTCCCTGGCGATGTCACCACGGGGGGACTCGTGATCCTTCTCGAGACGCGCTGCTGCTCTTGGGGGACATCTGTGAGCTCTTGGCGGGACATTAAAAGCCCCGGCTTCTTGTCAGTTGTACGAACAAGGACAACAACAACAATAACAACAACAATAATAACAACAATAGCGCGCAAGACAAACGACGGTCGGGAGTAACTCGACAGAAGAGCGAGCCCGGCTCGCAGTGGGGAGGTCCTGAGTCCAACTCCGGGTCGTTGTGGGGGATCGCTCAGCCCATCATAAGCTTCCTCCGGGGGTCGATAAAACTAGGACCGCTTTGTGGAAGAGTCGGAAGCGGCCTGTCCTGTGGGTGGACTCCCCCCTCCCCCCCATATTAAATGAGGAAATCTAAACGAGCGGGCTTCTGCAGGGCTGTAAGAGGAGATGCACTCCGATGCATCATCAATAACTCATTTGAGCATGACATCACGTTGACCCTTTGGCTCGAGACAACGCATTAGACAAATAACTCTGCCCTGCCTGCCAGTACTGTGAGACATCGTTCATTCTTGTCCACGTGACATGGTTCATCTGTAACCTCGGTGGCGATGGCGGTAGTGGTGATGGCGGTGTCGGTGATGGTGGTGGCGGTGGTGATGGTGGCGGTGGTGGTGGTGATGGTGGCGGTGGAGGTGATGGCGGTGGTGGTGATGGTGGCGGTGATGGTGGCGGTAGAGGCGGTGGTGGTGATGGTGGCAGTGGTGGTGGTGGCGTTGATGACGGTGGTGGTGGTGATTGTGGCGGCGGTGGTGATGGTGGTGGTGATGGGGGTGGTGGCGGTGATGGTGGTGGCGGTGGTGGCAACCCTATCTTTAGGGCATAGCGAATCGTTTGCCCATGTCCTTGCGTCACCTCTGTCCGGCAAACGCTGCTCCAGACAGAGGGAGGGAGCCGTTGGACCAACGTTGGGCCAACGTCGGGCCAACGTAGTTGCCAAACATTCCTCGTTTTAACCGGGGCAGGCGCCGGCTATGGTTGACGCAAGGCCTCTACGAGACGAGACACGAGTCACGTTTACCCCCCCCCTCTCTCTCCCACCCCCTCGACTGTTGTGGCTTCCGTTAAAGACTTTTCTTATCCGTGAATTATAGACACACACGCACATTCTCTATATATTTTGACAGATCGGCGGGGAAGAGAGAGTTGGGGGTCTCGGTGTAGCCGCGACTTCACCGGTGAGACGAGCGGGCCGGGCGAATCGTTTTGGCGAAATATTTTTCGCCCATACACTTTTGTTCTTTCGGTAAAGTCACGTGGGGGGGGGTGGTGGTGGGGGGAGGGGAGGAATTCTCAAGGTGGAATAAGCATAACTTGGCGAGTGGAGGGGGGAGGATTTAAAGAAAATAAATATACTAAAAATATATATTAAATACATCTCGTCGTGTAAGTTTATAAAGTGATTGCCGCATGCGAACCGAGGTTTTTTTTGTGTGGTTTTCACCGCACACATTTTTATTTTTCGTAACCGGTTGACAATTTGTCGGGATTTTAACCGGCCGAGAGAAGTGGCACGCGCGTGCGTGTGTGTGCGCGTGTGTGTGTGTACGTGCGTGTGTGTACGTGCGTGTGTGTGTGTACGTGCGTGTGTGTGTACGTGTGTGCGTGTGTGTGTGTACGTGCGTGTGTGTGTACGTGCGTGTGTGTGTGCGTACGTGCATGCGTGTGTGTGCGTACGTGCGTGGGTGTGTGCGTACGTGCGTGTGTGCGTACGTGTGTGTGCGTGTGTGTGCGCGTGCGTGTGTGCGTGTGTGCGTGCGTGTCTGTGTGCGTGTGTGTGTGCGTGCGTGCGTGTGTGTGTACGTGTGTGTGTGCGCGTACGTGCGCGTGCGTGCGTGTGTGCGTACGTGCATGCGTGTGTGTGCGTACGTGCGTGTGTGCGTGCGTGTGTGTACGTGTGTGTGTGTGCGTGCGTGTATGTGTACGTGTGTGTGTGCGCGTACGTGGGCGTGCGTGCGTGTGTGTGTACGTGCGTGTGTGTGCGTGCGTGTGTGTGCGTGCGTGTGCGCGTGCGTGTGTGTGTGCGCGTACGTGCGCGTGCGTGCGTGTGTACGTGCGTGCGTGTGTGTGTGCGTGCGTGCATGTGTGTGTGCGTGCGTGTGTGCGTGCGTGTGTACGTGCGTGCGTGTGTGCGTGCGTGTGTGTGTGTGCGTGCGTGCGCGTGCGTGCGTGCACGCACCGAGATGCTCGCGTGAACGCTCTAAGTGGGCTCGTCCAAGCGGTTAATTGCAACCGGCGCCTCCTCAATCCTTCGCTAATCCTCACCATACCTCCCCCCACCCACTCACCACTACCACCCACCCACCACCCACCCACCACTACCACCCACCCACCACTACCACCCACCCACCACCCACCCACCACTACCACCCACCCACCACCCACGGGGTTGATTCGCTCTCTCTCTGCGTCGCCTCTTTTAAATTTCCCACCTCGTTATATTTCTGGTAAAAAAAGTTTAGCGATGTCAACAACAACAATTTGGTGGTGGTGGTGGCGGGCGGGCGGTGGAGGGGCAATCCGGTCGACGACGACTTCCTCCGTTGTTTCGCGACCGCCACCTCGGGCAGCCACCGTTTGCCCGCGCGCCCTCCACCCCCCCCCCCCCCCCCCCCCGTCTAACGTTGGGAGACGATCGACACTCTCGCCGCTTCACGATCAGCCCCCCATCTCTCTCACCCCCCCCCCCTTCTCTCTCCTCTCCCCCCTCTCTCTCCCCCCTCTCTCTTTCTCCTCTCTCCCTCTATCGCGTCGAGTCTCTCCCCCTGCGCTGTTGCATGATGAGCGGGGATGCTGTCGGTAACGATTTGCCGCTTCTTCTGATTATTATTCTTCACGAGACGACGTGACGAGCGCTCAAGTGAGTTGGTGTATTCCCGGCCGGTCTCTCTCTCTCTCTGTAATGCCTGCAAGGTGTTTTATGCACGGAAATAAAAACTAAACGAATGTTCATGCCGATCGCGAGATGGTTCTTATATTGGTTTTGATAGCCATCTGCCCACTATCCCCCCCCCCACCACCACCACCTCCCGCCGCACCACCAACTCCCCCACCACCACCAACCCGCACCAACCCCCCCCACCAACCCTCCCACCACCAACACCCCCACCAACCCCTCCCACCACCAATCCCACCCATCAACCCCCCCCCCCCACTAACCCCCCACCACCAACTCCCCCACCACCACCAACCCCCTACCACCCCCCCCACCACCAACCCCCCACCACCACCAACGCCCCGGAAACCCCCACCACCAACACCCCCCACCCCCCCCCCCACCACCTACAACCCCCCCACCAACCTCCCCACCAACAACCTCCCACCAACCCACCCCCCACCAACCCCCCCACCAACCCCCCCACCACAAACACCCCCTACCACCAACTCCCCACCAGCTCAGTCTATGAATCAAAATACGTGTCTATACTGAAAGAGGAATCCGATGAGCTATAAAGCTCTTTTTCACAGATGACCAGTCAGGGCGGGTCAAAATACAGATGCACGTATGTATGCTGAACTTCTTTTGCACCGTACGTAGCCAACCGTGCTAATCGGAGGTGCGGGGGGAAGGACAACAAACTAAACACAACAACAGGCAGTTCTAGGGAAATGAGTTTGTCAATCTAGTTCAGGGATGGGGAACGTCCGGCCCACGGGCCGTATAAGGCCCGCGAAATCATTTGGTGTGGCCTTGCCAAAGCAACCGCAGGCGGAACTCGAAATTCAATAAATCTAGGAGCAAACCTGGAAAAGCAGTGGCGAGTAGCAACATCATCGATACCAGCTAACATCATCAATACCAGCTAACATCATCACACGCCTCGCCAAAGAGAAGCATTTCCAGCCATCACATTAGGGGTGAGTTAATGAAATGTTTGACCAAATATAAAAGACTAATATTTAAGGTATGGCGCGCAAATTATGTTATAAATATCCAGATGGCCCTTGGCAGAAAAAAGGTTCCCCACCCCTGATCTAGATGATGATTTAAAAAGTGCGTAGCTCCAGTGGCTTCCTAATGTCGGATAAGAAGAGCATTCCAGACAGCCGCCAAAGGACATCCGAAAGTGCGGCACAATGCAGCGACCACCGGTCTTTGTTCGATGGCCTAGCCAGAAGCCATTCGATGGGTAGCGAAAAGCCATCTGCTGACCAGCGCAAAGCCATCTGCTGACCAGCGCAAAGCCATCCGCTGGCCAGCCAAAAGCCGTCCGGTGGCTAGCCCAACGCCGTTCGATGGCTAGCCTAAAGCCTTTCGATGGTTAACCCAAAGCTGCCCTGTGGCCAGCCAAAAGCCATTCGATGGCCCGCCAAAAGCCGTTCAGTGGCTATCCCAAAGCCGATGGTCCAATCTGAATTCAATGTCAGTGTGACGCATTGTCTCGCTGTTATGGACGTACCCTCGAGGGGAAGAAAATGGCCGAAGGATTGCAAAAACAAAAACAAAAAGCACTCGGCAATAAAAAAAGAGGCAGCATATAATCGTAAGACTTTTGTTTCCCCCCCTTGCGACGACGTCACACACCACACCCATCCAACCCGACAACGTCACGACACGCGACCTCGCGGATCGCGCGTGATGACGACGATGGTAACGATGGTGGTGACAACAATGGCGATGGCGACCATGATGACGACGACAACGATGACGACGATGGTAACAACGATGGTGACGATGACGACGGTAGCGACGACGATGATGACGACAATGGTAACGACGATTATGTCAACAACGACGATATCAGAGATTTGTTCACGAGGCAATTCAGATTTACAAACACAGACACAATTTCAACCGAGAGGATGGTTTCAAATTAAGCAATAATTGGAAAGATGTTCTAAATCAAACCAAACATTAAACTAATTTTCAATGGTACAGTATATGTTTTTCAAGTAGTGGTATCCCAAACTTTCACAGGTGCTTATTTCTCTCCACTCACTCACTCCACTCACTCACTCACTCCACTCACTCACTCCACTCACTCACTCCACTCACTCACTCCACTCACTCCACTCACTCACTCCACTCACTCCACTCACTCACTCCACTCACTCACTCCACTCACTCCACTCACTCACTCCACTCACTCCACTCCACTCACTCACTCCACTCACTCACTCCACTCACTCACTCCACTCACTCACTCACTCCACTCACTCACTCCACTCACTCCACTCACTCCACTCACTCCACTCACTCACTCACTCCACTCACTCACTCACTCCACTCACTCACTCCACTCACTCATTCCACTCACTCACTCACTCCACTCACTCCACTCACTCACTCACTCCACTCACTCACTCCACTCACTCCACTCACTCACTCCACTCACTCCACTCCACTCACTCACTCCACTCACTCACTCCACTCACTCCACTCACTCACTCCACTCACTCACTCACTCCACTCACTCACTCACTCCACTCACTCTACTCCCCCCCCCCCCCCCCCCCCCCCCCCCCGCTGCTGGTCCGTCATGGTCCCCACCCGCTCCTGGTCCATCATGGCCCATGCACCTCCTACGTGCATCGTGCTCATTTTTATGCTAATTCCTTTGTCAAAGCGTCTTGCTTCCTCCCACACAGCTTAAAGGACGCGACCTGGGCTCGGCTGTTTTCACTCCAACGCTGTCCTCATGACAGCACGGTCCCTTCATCTGATGAAGGCCACTTGTGTTGTGGCCGAAACGTCGTGATTTTTGTTATTTTATTTTTTACCTACGTGACTTTACCGAATAGAACCAAAGAGTAACGATGATTAAGACAATGACGGCAATGATGACGATAACGACGACGATGGCAAGGACAGTGATGGCGATGATGACGATGATCACGACATCGACGTCACCACCAGCGACCCCCACGGTCAATCCGACTGCCGGACGACGGTCTTCCAAAAAACGCCACCGCCACTTCTCGCGCCGTAGCGACGCGTCGAGCGGCGGCGCTTGTGCACGCGACACGATTTCACCGCTCTGGCCTCCCGGGCGGAACGTCGCTTCCCAACACGTTCCAGTCCCTCGGCGTGCCGCCCCTTCATTTGTCCCCGGCCGTCGGCTGTCGTTCCTTCTGGCCATGATGCGTCCGTGGCCAAGCTTCGCTCGCTTTCCTTAGCCGTGTTCTCTCGAGTCCACGCCTTCCTCATTCTGTCTCTTCAGTGTCATTTTGGTCGCTCGGGTGTCTCGGCATTGCTCAACGTCCATTAATATCTCTTCCCCCATCTCTCTCGGCGTATCTCTAATGAATGTCGCTTTATCTCACCACAGTGTCTCTCAATGTCTCTCAGTGTATCTCAACATCTTTCAGTGTCTCTCCACGTCTATCGGTGGCTGTCACTTAACCTCAGTGTCTCTGAATGTCTCTCCCTGTCTGTCCATGTCTCTCAATATTGCTCAATGTATCTCAGTGTCTCTCAATGCCACTCAATGTCTCTGTATGTCTGTCAGTGTCTCTCAATATCTCTCAGTGTCTCTCCACGTCTCTCAGTGTCTCTCAACGCCACTCAGTGTCTCTGAACGCCGCTCAGTGTTTCTGAATTTCACTGTTTCTGAATGCCACTCGGTGTTTCTGTACGCTACTCAGGGTCTCTCAATGTATCTCAGTGTCTCTGAACACGACTCAGTGTCTCTCTACATCTCTCTGTCTCTCAATGTCACTCAGTGTCTCTGAATGTCAGTGTCTCTGAATGACACTGAGTGTCTCCGAATACTACTCAGTGTCTTTGAATGCCTCTCAGTGTCTTTGAATGCTTCTCAGTGTCTATGAACGCCACTCAGTGTCTCTGAATGCCACTCAGTGTCTCTGAACGCTACTCAGTGTCTCTCCACGTCTCTCTATCTCTCAATGTCACTCAGTGTCTCTGAATGCGTTTCACTGTCTCTGAATGCCACTCAGTGTCTCTAAATGCCTCTCAATGTCTCTTAGTGTCTTTCCACGTCTTTCAATGTCTCTCCGTGTCTCAATATGAGTTCCCCTCTTGACAAATGCCTATTACCTCGTGTAAAGCATGTCTTATTCGGCCAAGAAACCAACATTCGCATTAATGTTTGTGATTTTGGATTCTCTTTTCTAAACACATCAACACGTTATTATTTTTCTGCAACGGTCATCTTCTCTGTCATCATCTCTTCCCTCGCACCACCCCCACATCGCCTGTCGTCCCTCTCCTGCCCAAGCTCTTACGATCATAACCTCGCTCAACTCAGGTGCGAAGGAAATTCAACGTGCATACATGCAAGGCACGTGTTACACTCGTGTATGTACATGTATGTATGTTGGACTTCATTCGCAGCGTACATAGTCAACCGTGCTCATCAGAGGTGCGGTGGAAGGACAACAAACTGAACACAAACATAAGTTCTAAAGAAATGAGTTCTCAATATAGTGGTGCTGTGTTGTAGTAGTGTAGTGTATAGTAGTGTAGTGTAAGTAGTGTAGTGTATAGTGGTGTAGTGTATAGTTGTGTAGTATACGGTAGTGTAGTGTATAGTATTGTAATGTATAGTAGTGTAGTGTATAATAGTGTAGTGTATAATAGTGTATAGTAGTGTAGTGTATAGTAGTGTAGTGTATAATAGTAATAGTGTAGTGTATAGTGGTGTAGTGTATAGTTGTGTAGTGTACAGTAGTGTAGTGTATAGTATTGTAATGTATAGTAGTGTAGCTTATAGTGTTGTAGTGTATAGTGGTGTAGTGTACAGTAGTGTAGTGTATAGTAGCGTAGTGTATAGGGTATTGTATATAGTAGTGTACTGTGTAGTGTATAGTAGTGGAGTATGTAGTAGTGTAGTGTATAGGGCATTATATATAGTAGTGTAGTGTATAGTAGTGGAGTATGTAGTAGTGTAGTGTATAGGGTATTGTATATAGTAGTGTACTGTGTAGTGAAAAGTAGTTTGCATGTATGTTAAACTTCTTTCGCGTGGTATTTAGCCAATATCGCGAATCGGAAGTGTGTGGGGGTGGGGGGAGAACAACGATCTAGACACAGAAGCAGTTCTAGAGAAGTGAGTTTGCAATCGAGACGATGATTTAGAAGAGTGCAGCTCCCGCGGCCTCACGTGTTCTGACGGCCATTTTTTTTGTAAATAGGCGTGTGGAATAATGACACTAATAGTCTGCTATTACTATTAGTGTAACTATAAGTGTAACTAATACTAATAGTATGATGCAGCTGCTCACCGAGGGCTGTAAATGCTCCGATAGTGGTATTGTCTTTGTACCGTTCGCCTTTTGGCTCTGTCCTCTGGTCTGACACTGGTGGTGAGACTAGGCGATGAAGATGGCTGCCGTCTCTGGCGTAGGCCAATCAGCGTCAAGGACAATGCCATCGATTATCAGAGCGTGTTTGTTTGCATGTTAACCACAAGTACTGTGTGTGATTAATGCAGTTGTTGGTTCCTTGCAACAATGTTTCTATTTGGTGTTTGAACATCTTAGCACAACTCCTGTTTCATTAACAGAAAGGGTTAAAACCTATTCTTATTTTTCACATCTTGATTTGAAGCTTTCGTGACTGCAGGGAGCCATACTCTTTGGTTCTTTCGGTAAAGTCACGTAGGTAGAAAATATAATAGATCACGACGTTTCCATCGCAACACAAGCAGCCGTCATCAGGTGTGAAACAAACACAGCAGGAGGACTGCTGTCGTAGGACATGTAGATGTTAACTACCTCGTTTGGTACGCAGGAGGTCGTGGGTTTGATCCTGACCCTTACTCCTACTGTATATTTGGAGTTTGCATGTCTCTCTCCCCCATCATCATCACGGTGGCTAGGAGATGTTAATTACTTCGCCTGGTATACAGGAGCTCGTGGGTTCAACCCCAACCCTGAAGCCTGCTGTATATTTGGAGTTTGCATTCTCTCTCTCTCTCACCGTTTAGAATCAACGTCGCCCGTTCGGAGTATTGGGCTGCTATAAAATCCCACGTGATGATGATGATAAGCCAACTTTCGTTGAGCTATCATTTGTGATAAGCCAGGTCGCTTCTGCAACAACAAAATACAGCTCAGCGGGGTTCCTTACCTGGTAAAAAAAAACTCTCAGCATTCATGAAGCAGAGAGATCTGAGTAACGGATACGCGAGGGTGCACAACGCAGGTACGAAACTTAAAATCATTTCCACGGCAGCCCCCCCCCCCCCCCCCATCCATCCCCCGCGACTGCATTTGGCTCGAGAAAATAGCACGGTCAAGCTGTCTTAAGAAAAATAGAGTTAGGGTGACGGACGAGTCCGCTTACGTTCAATGTAGCTGAGTGGTGGTAAATTTCGGTGTGCGTAAACGATTCTCATCTTTCTTCGGTGGGTGAACTCATCTGAAATAGATGCCCCCCTCCCCAACCCCACGCCTGTCAAACGCACTCTCTCTTGAGCGGGTCCCCCCCCCCCTCCCCCAAACCTACGGTTAGGAGCTCCGTAAATGATCGCGCGAGAGACGAAGCGTTGCCAGAAGCTATCAAATCGATCGTTCTATCTATCCCCGATTTGTATTCCATTTTGCCAGGGTCAGGCCCACTGAGCGTACCGGCGTCTTTTTCAGAAGCGACCTGGCCATCACGAACGATAGCCCCCCAATATGAGTGAGTTGAACACGTTGCGGCACGAGGTTTTCTCGACCAATAACAGCCACAATAGAGGGCTGGGGGGGGGGGGGCGCTTAGGGGGTTAGATCGTGTAAAATATAGAATGTGTCGTCACTCCCGGCCACCACCCAATTCTAAATGTTGTTGTGGGTTTTACTTTTCAACACGCAACCTCTGTGTTGCTGTACCGGTCACGCAATTGGCCGCGTGTTGTTTACGTGACAAAGCCCTTACTGATTGGCTGTGTCGGGTGGCGGTGGGTTTAACGACACATTCATATTTACGCGATTTAACTCCAACAACGACAATATAAAACCTCCTCTATTATGGATAATGGTCGTGAAAGCCTCCGGCTGCGTGTTAAACCGGCCAGATTTCGCAGTCCTCGAATTGTAAATGACGTGAGTTTTACTCTCCAACACATAACCGGTGTGTTGCTGTACTCCTCACGCGATTGGCCAGGTTTTGTTTACGTCACAAAGGCTTGCTGATTGAGTCTATCGGGTGGCGGCGGGTTTAACGACGCAAGTTTGTATTTACGCGATCATTAAAACGGGTATTACAGTTCAATTATGATCTTCGAGAATGGCGGATAGATATCATGCATCCTTCTCTCGAGCAAGAGAGGGATATTGAATGTATACGCGCACACACCTACGCACGCACGCAAAGACACACGCAAAGACACACGCAAAGACACACGCAAAGACACACGCAAAGACACACGCAAAGACACACGCAAAGACACACGCAAAGACACACGCAAAGACACACGCAAAGACACACGCAAAGACACACGCAAAGACACACGCAAAGACACACGCAAAGACACACGCAAAGACAAAGATCCCCCGTATAGCCTTAACAGACTGTAGGGGCAAGTGCTGTTAGCACCTATGAAGGCCGGATCGGTACACGAGGGGGTGGGTGGCCAGCACCACGCCCAACCGGCTTTGTCTCCCTAGTGGCAATGTTTACACACCGCACCAGGTACTCATTTGAGGCTGAGTCGACCTAGGGGAGGCCCGGGACCGGTTCAGATAATCGTCACTGGTGTTGGCCGTGAGCGGGAATCGAACCCGAGTCGCCAGGTTCATAGCGCAGCGTGCTAACCGCTACACTATCGCTCCCCCCCAACACACACGCACACACCTACGCACACACACACACACACGCGCACACACACACACGCACGCGAACACACGTACGCGCACACGCACGCGCGCACACGTACGCACACACACGCACACACACACGCATGTAACCCGAATTGTCCCCTATTAGGTTATGAATGGGCGTCTCGTTCAGGCCCTGTCCGGCTTCTATCCATCACGAAAGAACATGGTGGTCCCAATGCGCCGGCTGGACCTGTCCCCCCGTGCTCCCCTCCCCACCCCTTCACATTCCCCTCCTTCCCATTCCCTCCCCTCTCACATCCCCCCTCCTCCAATTCCGCCCCCTTCCCCTCCTCCCATCCCCCCCTCCCACTCCCCCCCTCCCATTCCACCCCACTCCCATCCCCCCTCCCATTCCCCCCCTCCCATTCCCCTATCCGTCCGTGCTGTCGGCTTCCTGCCCCCCGACCCCCGTTCCAAGTCCAAGTTTAAGAGCTTCCTCCCCTCTCCCTCTTCTCTTGCCAATGACCAACTGAACTCTGTCTCCCCTATTGACTCACATAGAGACCCATAGACTCACACAGAGACCCATAGACTCACACAGAGACCCAACGACTCACACAGAGACCCATAGACTCACACAGAGACCCATAGACTCACGCAGAGATCCATAGACTCACACACAGACCCATGGACTCACACAGAGACCCATAGACTCACACAGAGACCCATAGACTCACACAGACCCATAGACTCACACAAAGACCCATAGACTCACGCAGAGACCCATAGACCCACACAGAGCCCCATAGACCCACACAGAGCCCCATAGACTTACCCAGAGACCCGCAGATTCACACAGAGACCCATAGACTCACACAGAGACCCATAGACTCACACAGAGACCCATAGACTCACACATAGCTATATGACTACCCCATCTCTTTAAATGCATTGTCCAGGCTCCTCCAGAATAATCCCTGGCTACCCCTCTCATCGCCAACCCAGTCCATCCTGGTGGCGGTGGTGGTGGCGGTCGTGGTGTTGGTGGCGAGCGGTGGTGGTGGTGGCGGTGGTGGCGGTGGTGGTGGTGGTGGCGGTGGTGGCGGTGGCGGTGGTGGCGGTGATGGTCACGGTGGTGGTGGTTGTGGCGGTGGCGGTGGTGGCGGCGGTGGTGGCGACGGTGGTGACTTCGCCATCGCACGTGGCTGCTGCCTCCAGTACTGTGGAGGCAGCAGTAGCAGCGAGGGTTTGGTGGATCACCACACTCATGCACAGATGTTGTTGTGGAACTCCTTCTACACGTGGGTGGGCATCAGAGAGGGGCCATCACACCCTGGAGAAGTCGATACAGCAAAGTGTGGTCTCATCGCCATCTCTTGTGCCCATCTGTCCTGGTGGGACCCAGTGGTTCCCCCTCGGCCAGGCCATGTATGTTCTCCGGGCGCACCGATGTTCTGCCCCACGTGGTATAACAACAACAATGATAAACACAGCTCGTCCTTGATTGGTGTAACTGTGGTCACGCGCTGCTCCCGGGTTGTGACGATTCTCTGGTGCCCGCGTGGAAAAAACATTCGCCGAGTAAAATAAATCCTTTATTGGGTTGAAAACATCTCACGAAGAGAAACCGAAATGATTTGGCGGTGGCAGGACCCCTCCTGAAAACAGAGTCACATGATTCAACATGGCTCTCCTTGATAGATAATTAATTATTATCACTACTACAGGGACTCTTACTTACGAAAATTCGACTTACGAACTTTCAGAGATACGAACAAACCTGTCCATATGTCCAGTTGCCTGTCCGGACCGAGAGTCGTAAGTCCAACCGCCGTGCAATAGATGGCGGTGGTTGCGTCTACATCTGCAGAACGTGAAGAACCAGTGGCATCTACATCTGCAGAACATGAAGAACCAGTGGAATCTACATCTGCAGAACATGAAGAACCAGTGGAATCTACATCTGCAGTACGTAAAAAATCAGTGTCATCTACATCTGTAAGGGGATTGTACAACTATGAAAGCCATTCCCCATGTTTAGTGTACACTCTATTCAACGTGTTTGGAATGGACTGGAGTAAATTTGAAATTACAAACAAATCGACTTACGAACAGACCTCTGGAACTCGTCCCTAAATAGAGGAGTCCGTATACTAAAATAACGATAGCGCCAATATTGGACATCTTTGGGAAAGAGAGCATTATAACTCCCCTACAGCCAATCATCTCAACGTGTGTGTTTGTGTATTTAATGAGGTATCGATACAGAACCCTTGGCCACCTGTTCGCAATCATCTCAACGTGTGTATTTAATTAAGTATCTATACAGAACCCTTCGGCCACATGCTCCCAATCATCTCAACGTGTGTGTATTTAATTAAGTATCTATACAGAACCCTTCGGCCACCTGCTCCCAATCATCTCAACGCGTGTATTTAATTAAGTATCTATACAGAACCCTTCGGCCCCCTGTTTCCAATCATCTCAACGTGTGTGTGTGTTTATAATTAAATATCTATACAGTACCCTTGGCCACCTGTTCGCAATCATCACAACGTGTGTGTATTTAATTAAGTATCTATACAGAACCCTTCGGCTACGTGTTCCCAATCATCTCAACGTGTGTTGAGATGATTGGGAACACAAGCAATCGTCATCAGGTGTGAAAACCACAACAAGAAAATTTGAAATTTGAATTTTCTTGTTGTGATTTTCACACCTGATGATGATTGTTTTTGTTGCAGTCGAAACGTCGTGATAATTTTATTGTTTTATATTTTTATTATTTTATTGTTTCCCTTCTACGTGACTTTACCGAAAGAACCAAGAATATATAACAGTGGTGTAAAGTCACGTAGAAGGGAAATTGTTTTATATTTTTATTATTTTATCGTTTCCCTTCTATGTGACTTTACCGAAAGAACCAAGAATATAACAGTGGTGTAAAGTCACGTGGAAGGGAAATTGTTTTATTTTATTATTTTATTGTTTCCCTTCTACGTGACTTTACCGAAATAACCAAGAATATAACAGTGGTGTAAAGTCACGTAGAAGGGAAATTGTTTTATATTTTTATTATTTTATTGTTTCCCTTCTACGTGACTTTACCGAAAGAACCAAGAATATGAATCCCTGCAGTCACGAAAGTTTTAAATCAAAAATTTTACGCACATTGTTGTTTCTAAATGTGGGTGAGGGAGGGCGGAACCGGAAGTACCCCGCAGAAAGATCAACGCTACGACCGCCACGAGGACAGACAGAGAGAGAACACGCGGACCTGCAAATGTACAACAACAGGCATCGCCAGGGTCCGGGATGGAACCCACCAAGACCTGCATAGCCGGCTACGGGAGACGGCCGTCTCTTCGCCACCGCGAAGAAAATTCACAATTTTATTTCGAGATGAGCCATTGAAGTACTTTGCGCAGAGACTGACGAAGGCTTCAGCCTGACTTTCCGGAGCGCCTTGCGTACTCGTATGTGCGTATATCTTGAACTTCTCTTTTGCGCCGCATGTGGCCAAGCCATGCTAATCAGAGGTGCGGCAATCCGGGAGTAGTTACGGTGAGAGTCGACGATGATGACGATGATGACGACGATGACAAAGACGATGATGGCTATGATGATGATGACAATTACGATGATGACTATGGTGATGATGACTACGATGACGATTATGATGATAACTAAGATGATGATGATGATGACAATTACGATGATGACTACGACGACGATTACAACGATGATGATGATGATGACTACAATATCTACGATGACGACAACGATGATGATGACGATTACGAGGATGACTACGATGCCAATAATGACTACGATTATGACTACAATGACGATTACGTCAACGATGACGACTACAATGATTGGGAGAGGGGGTGCTATGCTTAAACACAAAATGGCCGCATTCTTGCTGTGCCCCATCTCCAACCCCACCCCCTGCCCCCCCCCCCTGCCCCCCTGCACCCCCCCTTCCCCGTCCTCCCTGGCTTGCAGAAAGACAAGTGGGACACAAGCAACTTCGACCGGGCGTTCACCAAGGACCCGGTAGAGCTCACGCCGGTGGACAGGCTCTTCATCATGAACCTCGACCAGAGCGAGTTTGTCGGATTCTCCTACAACAACCCCGAGTTCGTCATCCAAGTGTAGAGAGGAGCCGGTGCGCCCCCCGCCCCCCTTGTCACGCCATGCAACTGGGGGGGGGGGGGGGGCTCCATCGTCCCCAGCTGGGGGCTCCATAATGCTCAACTGGGGGGCTCCATAGTCCCCAGCTGGGGGCTCCATTATGCTCAACTGGGGGGCTCCATCGTCCCCAGCTGGGGGCTCCATCATGCTCAACTGGGGGGGGCTCCATAGTCCCCATCCCGGCTGGGAGGGGGGATGGGGAGGAGAGCAGCCGTGTGAGGAAGGGCCATGAAAGGGCCCTGGAGGAGTGGCATAACGAACGTGGGGGCAGGGAGTGCCTTGCCACCTCCCCCACCGCCCCCCCCTCCGTGGCCAAAGCTACAAGTTGGGGGGCTCCTTGACAACCGCAGTGCAAAGAGACAAAATCAAATATTGCCCCCCCCCCCCGACCGATTGCTACAGTACCCCCTGAGCTACCGATGATGTCATTACTATGCCATTGATGATGTAGTTAATACGACACTGATAATGTAGTTACTACGTCACTGATAATGTAGTCACTACACCACTTATAATGTAGTGACTACACCACTGATAATGTAGTTACTACACCACTGATAATGTAGTTACTACACCACTGATGATGTAGTTACTACACCACTGATAATGTTGTTACTGCACCACTGATAATGTAGTTACTACACCACTGAAATGGTGTTACTACACCACTGATAATGTTGTTACTACACCACTGATAATGTAGTTACTACGCCACTGATGATGTAGTTGCTACACCACTGATGATGTCGATACTATGCCACTAATAATGTAGTTACTACGCCACTGATCATGTAGTTACTACACCGCTGATGATGTAGTTACTACACCGCTGATGATGTCGTTACTACGCCACTGATAATGTAGTTACTACACCGCTGATGATGTAGTTACTATGCCACTGATGATGTCATTACTACACCACTGATCATGTAGTTACTACACCGCTGATGATGTCGTTACTACGCCACTGATGATGTCATTACTATACCACTGATAATGTAGCTACTACGCCATTGATTTCGTTACTACGCCACTAATGATGTCATTACTATGCCACTGATGATGTAGTTACTACACCGCTGATGATGTCGTTACTACGCCACTAATGATGTCATTACTACACCACTGATCATGTAGTTACTACACCGCTGATGATGTCGTTACTACGCCACTGATGATGTCATTACTATACCACTGATAATGTAGCTACTACGCCATTGATTTCGTTACTACGCCACTAATGATGTCATTACTATGCCACTGATGATGTAGTTACTACACCGCTGATGATGTCGTTACTACGCCCACTAATGTATGGCATTACTACGCCACTGATGATGTCGTTACTACGCCCACCAATTATGTCATTACTACGCCACTGATGATGTCATAACTACGCCACTGATGATGTCCTTACTACGCCCACTGATGATGTCCTTACTACGCCCACTGATGATGTCATTACTACGCCACTGATGATGTCATAACTATGCCACTGATGATGTCCTTACTACGCCATTGATGATGTCATTACTACGCCACTGATGATGTCGTAACTACACCACTGATGATGTCCTTACTACGCTCACTAATGATGTCATTACTACGCCACTGATGTTGTCGTTACTACGCCACTGCCCTGGAATAGTAGCCGGCTCGTCATTACCGTGGACTGTGCAACCGCTGTGCTCTGTGTGGCAACGCGTCAGGGCCTCGGGAAGTAGAGCATTCACTCGTGAAGTGGAGCCTTCGCTCGTGAAGCGGAGCATTCACTCGTGAAGTGGAGCGTTCGCTCATGAAGTGGAGCGTTCGCTCATGAAGTGGAGCGTTCGCTCGTGAAGTGGAGCGTTCGCTCGTGAAGTGGAGCGTTCGCTCGTAAAGTGGAGCGTTCGCTCGTGAAGTGGAGCGTTCACTCGTGAAGTGGAGCGTTCGCTCATGAAGTGGAGCATTCACTCGTGAAGTGGAGCGTTCGCTCATGAAGTGGAGCGTTCGCTCGTGAAGTGGAGCGTTCGCTCGTGAAGTGGAGCGTTCGCTCGTGAAGTGGAGCGTTCACTCGTGAAGTGGAGCCTTCGCTCGTGAAGTGGAGCGTTCGCTCGTGAAGTGGAGCGTTCAGTGGTGAAGTGGAGCATTCACTCATGAAGTGGAGTCTTCGCTCATGAAGTAGAGCGTTCACTCGTGAAGTGGAGCGTTCACTCGTGAAGTGGAGCGTTCGCTCATGAAGTGGAGCATTCACTCGTGAAGTGGAGCGTTCGCTCGTGAAGTGGAGCGTTCGGTGGTGAAGTGGAGCGTTCGGTGGTGAAGTGGAGCGTTCGCTGGTGAAGTGGAGCGTTCGCTCGTGAAGTGGAGCGTTCGCTCGTGAAGTGGAGCGTTCGCTCGTGAAGTGGAGCGTTCGCTCGTGAAGTGGAGCGTTCGCTCGTGAAGTGGAGCGTTTGCTGGTGAAGTGGAGCGTTTGCTGGTGAAGTGGAGCGTTCGCTGGTGAAGTGTAGCGTTCGCTCGTGAAGTGGAGTCTTCGCTCGTGAAGTGGAGCGTTCGCTCGTGAAGTGGAGCGTTCGCTCGTGAAGTGGAGCGTTCGTTGGTGAAGTGGAGCCTTCGCTGGTGAAGTGGAGCCTTCGCTCGTGAAGTGGAGCATTCGCTCGTGAAGTGGAGCGTTCACTCGGAGCGCAGAGTGGGCGGCTACGGACCGTGGAGCTCGACTTGGCAGTGATCATCAATTTTCTCTATTGTGATCCAATATGAATGAGGCGATGCATTCCATACCGCCCGTGACTTTACTTCATCAAGGAGTGACAGGGTGGCAGCAAAGTCGGTTCCTGGGTTCGATTCCCGACTGGGCCGCATTTCTGTGTGGAGTATGCATGTTCCCTCCCCCCCCCCCCCCTGAAGAAAATAACTGGTTTCTTTTCGGTCAGCAGTGGGAGTGAGAGCACGCGGTTCCAGGGCTTCACCTTTACCTTCGCCCGCTAACCGTTACTGTCACGAGCCGAAAGTTGAGTTCAACGCCGGCGTGCTCTGGAAATTTGCAACGAAGGGATGCGATCGCCTCTGCGTTTGACCGAGTCATTCGTTGGACGCTTGGGCGAACTAACAGGGGGCCGATCATAACAAGGCGGCCGGGCGTGGCGCTGGACACCCACCCCTCTCGTGCGGCGCGCCGGCCCACTGTTCCCTAACAGCAACTTGCCCCAACAGTCTGTTCAGGCTACACAGGGAATCTTTGTCTTTGTCCGTTTATGTGCAACGTGGTGCGGGAGGTGGGGGGGGGTGGTCACGCGAATTCCCCGAGAGTTGACCCAATACGGATGAAACTCGAGCGTGAAGTTGCAATTCCCCCGGAGAAACCCCGGCCTCCTTGACTCAAGCCTTGCCCACGTGGGCCCATTGCTTCATTGCGATCCAGGGAATATCCAGCTCCCCTTCCCCCCCTCCTCCCCCCCTCATCAAATCACATCCCTGCTTCCACCCTCTTCCTCCTCGCTTTCACAGTGTTCGCTCAGCTGTCGAGGTGGACGCGAGAGGCAGAGAGACAGTCATTTTTCAATTGGAGGGCTCTCTATAAATGGATCACCCCGTACATTTTTCAGCATTGATTTATATGATGATTATGATGAGTATTCATTAATAATGTGGTTATTCGTTATATTTTAATGTTAAGAGAGATATATATATCGTATGTGCAACGTGAACTGCACATGAACTGTCAATGAATGTTGTGCTCTGTGGTGCATTGTGGGAGTATTTCTGATATTGTGTTAATGTAAACTTTGACGTCGTCTCCACTGGTCCAACCGAACGGTACCAGGGCCGTGCTGAGCCAGCCTGGCATAGTTTGGGAGGCGTCAGCATTGTTTTTCCACTGCAGGAGCTGAGCCGTGGCGTGCCGCTAATGACGTGCATGATATTTGAGCAGAGAAGCGCGGGGTGACGTCGCGTCCTCACCGCGTACCGACTGACGTCACACGCGCAACGGATGCGTCATTAGCCCCACCCCTGGTCCTGCTTGGCCCCAGAGCCAGATTCAGCTGTCTTTGTCTGAGGTCAGCGTATAATGGTTTGGTTCCGGCTCGGCTTCACAAATAGCCAGTGGAAAAAAAAACTGCCAGTATCGGGATGACCCTAGGCTGGCTCGGCTCAGGTGTGCCAGTGGAAAATAAAACCTGTACTGTGATGGCCCCGGGCTGGCTCGACTCGGGTATGCCAGTGGAAAAAACACCCGTACCGTGATGGCCCCGGGCTGGCTTGGCTCGGGTGTGCCAGTGGAAAATAGGTTGGTGAGACTGTTAAAGCCACCTTTGTGCTTCCATAGCAAAAAAAAAACCCACGGGCATTAGGTGGTCACGGTGCGGTGAGATAGAGAGAGAAGATATTTGGTATGACGTCGCAATATCCGACCATTCGGTATCCGCCTGACCGATTAACCGCCCGCAACCCAGTGCAGTATTTGTGCATGATGGTTTAACTGTCATTTTCGATGGATATTTGCGCATCCCACCTTTCCTGCATATCTCCGCCTATGCTTCAGTCCCCAAGGCAGGTCGGATATGCGACGGTCACACCGCTCTGGATATTTTCTGAAGGTGCAAAAAAAATGCATTACTGGCTTCCACGTGTCGCTTAAAGAAACGCGCTAAGCAATGACGATGCCGTCGATTGAATCGCCCCGCGACAATCCTTGGCTCGTAAAGTCGCGCGTGCGTGCGTGCGTGCGTGTCGCATGCGACTGAATCGTTTTTATCTTTGTTTATGTCGACGTCTCTTCAACCGGGTTGCGAGCAGCCCGTGGAGACGCCGCTCGATGGTCGAGCGTCGACGATGCGCGCCCGGCGGGGGGAGAGAGGGGGGGGGGTGGTATCTTTTCGTTCGCAGCGACGCGACTCGTCGACCGCCTGACGCATTTGCCCTGGGCTTGCCCTTGGTGGGGACAAAAGCCCAACCCCCCCCCTCCCCGCCCTCCGGCGAGATGTGGGTGGGGACAAAAGCCGGATCGCGATCGACGACTGAGTTCTGCCGACGACGATTGCCAAAAGGCGCGGAGGCTGTGTCGGAGCTGGGTTTGGAATCGGTCGCCTGGAGTGAGTCGGATCTCGTCCGATGATCTCGTCTAATGATCTCATCTGATTATCTCGTCCAACGATCTCATCCAAGGATTTCGTCCAATTATCTCATCTGATGATCTCGTCCAATGATCTCGTCCGATGATCTCATCCGATGATCTCGTCAGATGATCTCATCCGATGATCTCGTCCAATGATCTCATCCGATGATCTCGTCCACTGATCTCATCTGATGATCTCGTCCAATGATCTCATCCAATGATCTCGTCCGATGATCTCATCCACTGACCTCATCTGATGATCTCGTCCAATGATCTCATCTAATGATCTCGTCCACTGATCTCATCTGATGATCTCGTCCACTGATCTCATCCAATGATCTCGTCCAATGATCTCGTCCGATGATCTCGTCCAATGATCTCGTCCGATGATCTCATCCGATGATCTCGTCAGATGATCTCATCCGATGATCGCGTCCGATGATCTCGTCCAATGATCTCGTCCGATGATCTCGTCCACTGATCTCATCTGATGATCTTGTCCAATGATTTCATCCAATGATTTCGTCCAATGATCTCATGCAATTATCTCATCCGATGATCTCATCAGATGATCTCGTCCAATGATCTCATCCAATGATCTCATTCAATTATCTCATCTGATGATCTCATCCAATGATCTCATCTAATGATCTCGTCCAAAGATCTCGTCCGATAATCTCATCCAATGATCTCATCAGATGATCTCATCCGATGATCTCGTCCAATGATCTCGTCCGATGATCTCGTCCACTGATCTCATCTGATGATCTCGTCCGATGATCTCATCCGATGATCTCATCAGATGATCTCATCCGATGATCTCGTCCAATGATCTCATCCGATGATCTCGTCCACTGATCTCATCTGATCATCTCATCCGATGATCTCATCCGATGATCTCCTCCGATGATCTCATTCGATGGCCTCATCCAATCTCGTCTGACGTCGTCCAATCTCGCCGTAAGTTTCAATTTTCGACTTTGCTTAACCAGCTGAGATCTCGAGGAATCAGGGTGAGCGTTATTTGTAAGAGTGAGTGAGTGCGTGGGTGGATGAGTGAGTGGTTGAGTGGGTGGGTGGGTGAGTGTGTGTGTGGATGGGTGGATTAGTGGGTGGGTAGGTGTGCGGGAGGGTGGGTGGGTGTGTGTTCGGGTGGGTGAATGTGTGTGTGTGTGTGCGGGTGAGTGAGTGTGTGTGCGGGTGAGTGGATGAGTGGGTGGGTGGGTGAGTGAGAAGGTGGGTGAGTGAGTGTGTGTGTGCAGGTGGTTGGATGAGTGGGTGGGTGGGTGAGTGAGTGGGTGTGTGTGCGGGTGGATGGATGAGTGAGTGGGTGAGTGGGTGGGTGGGTGAGTTGGTGAGTGGGTGGATGGGTGAGTGAGTGGGTGAGTGGGTGGGTGGGTTAGTGGTTGAGTTCGTGAAAGTGTGGGGAGCCGACAGCGTAACGGTTAGCGCGTGTTGCGCTACGAACCCGGCGTCCCGAGTTCGAGGGAACGGGCAAGTTCAGTTCTGTTCGTCAGCAAGGAAAGAATCCTCGTAAGCGAGCTGGCTCGCCGAATCGACAAAACAGTGAAAGCGATTCAAACGAAGTTGCGGCCTGCAGTCATTTGAGCAAAATATAATTCGCGTCACTGTGGGGCGATAGAAAACATCGCCCCGTACGTAAAAAATCTACGTTAAGTAATAAGCTAAGCAGAGTGGGCCTGCCCGTCCGCTCGCCACCGCCACTACCAGCAACACCAACGGCACGCTTTGAAACAGGTGTTATAGGTTGCCGCGGAGGCTACGTTGTGGGCAGCAATCGCGTGAGAAAAAAACTAAAAAAAAAGATTCCAAGGCTGCCACATCATTACCTGTGACCCAGTGACGGTTTTGGGGTGCTGAGACTACAACATTTCAAGCATTTGCCAGGGCTGCCACACCTTTACCCCTTGGCCAAGTGGCAGGTGGGGTGGTGGTGCTGAGACTACAACATTAAAAGCATTTGCCAGGGCTGCCACATCATTACCCCTGACCCAGTGACGGCGGTGCGTGGTGGTGGTGGTGCTGCTGAGACGACAAAATTCAAATCGCGCCCGCAGGCGTTTACTGAACGCACGCACAGAGCCGGGCCCCAGCACATTCGCCTCCGCAGCCCTCATTGGAGACATGAGGAGGAGGGAGAGGGGGGGGGCACAGTAATATCCGTTTAAAATGTCTCTATCTATCTCTCTCTCGCTTTCGTTATTTACATCATGGGACCTCCTTTGCCAGTACCAAAATATAAGAATAGGTTTTTCCCCTTTTTTTCTGCCAACAAAGCTGAAACCTTTTTACAGGAAATCATGTGTGCATTAACCACAATACTTGTGGTCAGAATACAAACAAAAAAATATACTCTGATAATATATGCATTGTCTTTGAAACTGACCAGAGGACACCAAAAGGCGTCTAACACTGTTTGAGACGAGGCTCAAAAGAAAGCTGTCTCTGGTGTGGACCAATCAGTTTCAAGGACAATGCATTTATTATCAAAGTGTGTTTGCATTTTGACCACAAGTATTGTGGTTAATGCACACATGATTCCTTGCAAAAGGTTTAAGTTTTGTTGCCAGAAAAAAGGGGGAAAACCCTATTATTAGATCACGACGTTTCGATCGCAACGCAAGCAATCGTCATCAGGCGATTGCTTGCGTTGCGATCGGAACGTCGTGATCTATTATTTTTTCCTACCCACGTGACTTTACCGAAAGAACCAAAGAGTAGCTGAGCTTCACAAGCTAATCGGATTCCCTCCAGTACAAAGAAAAAAAAACATTATTCTAATATCCCGATTCTGTCCATCTCAGGGCAATTCTAGGGACGCGCACTCTGTTCCGTTCTCAGAGGCGTGGTGCCCGGCCACCGCACCCTCCGTCGCTTCATCTCCCCCTTTGCGATGGTGTTCCAGCTTCGGGGCTCCTCAACAAACAAAAAGAGTGTACAAATTTCACAGTGGGGAATTTCGTTTGACCAAAAAATGTTGCCGGGGGCGCGGAAATTCCCCCGAGGTGCTCGCTGTGGGTAGGGGCCCAGTGCCGGATTCAGCTAGTGCGGGGCCTGTAGCGTATGTTATAAAAGGGGCCCTAAACAAAAACACATATTTGAACAGAAATTTTTAACTTGCATAGTAATGTAATTGTATTTTTTCATTTGCTATACAGCCAGATAATTCGACAAATCGCTTACCTTAAACACCTGGTCGTTCATAAAAGTTGAAGGGCGGTATAGTACTATAGTCATAGAGCAAGTGCAGAATCACTGAAACGGAATTGATAGCTTGAAAGCGTTTAGCGCGGGGCCCTTAAAAGTGCGGGGCCCGTAGCCATATGTAGTAGCTACTTTTGCCACTGGGATAATCCGGCCCTGAGGGGGCCTCATCCTTCGGGGCTCTGGAGGAGCGAGGTGGTGATGTTTATGATGATGATTTTTTTGTGCCGCGTTGCGATCCACATTGGGCCCAATTTGGGGGGATGGGTAAAAAACACATCTCATGAGCTAAGCAGGAGGGCTGAGCCTGGTTATCACTTGGATGGGTGGCCACCCTTGCGTTAAACAGAGGGCACCGCGTGGCAAACAAAAATCCACTGTTGTGCTGTACTTTAATAACCCCGACTTCTGTGCTAGCCGCTTTTTTTGCCAGCCTGCTTTTTGACCAGCGTGGTGAGGGAATGGCCCTTGTAACTGGGTTACAATTCCAGTGTGCTAACCGTAGCACTATGGCAACGTATTCTAATGATTATTTTAAAAAGTAAAAAAGAAAACACGTTTTACGATCGTTAATGTTAGAATTTACAAGCGACCTGGGACCGTTTAAATTTACATTTTTAAAAAAAGCGCCCGTTGAATTTCACGTGCCGATGTTTTATTTTGACGTCGGCTGCCTTCCAAGTCAGACGCCTCGAGGAGGCGTGGACACATCCATCACGGTCGCCTCCTTCCCTCCGAACGGTTAATGAGGAGTTCGCTCTGCCTCTCGTAGCGGTGATCCGAACGAACGGAGCGCGAGTGAAAAGTTGAGTGGCTACTGGAGACTCGGGCCAGATGAAACCGGCCACATTGATCTAAGGGTTCACGCATTAGCTCTGTCTGTCTGGGTGTAACGGGGGAGTGTGACGGTAACTCTCGTAGCTGTGATCCGAATCGAACGACGCTCGAGTGAAAAGTTGAGTTGCTACTGTGGAGACTCGGCCCAGAAAAAAAAAACGGCCACATTGACCAAAGGGCTAAGGTCGGATTTGCGAGCATCTTTAGGCAAATTGGGGTTATGCCACCATGCCCAGCTACTGCGACTGGCTGTGGCCGGTTCATTGGCCCTTGCAGATAGCGCGACGGTCGGACATGCGACGTTGTCCCGTGTCTGTATATCCACCGCCGAATTGGCTCCGTGGCGTCATTTATTTAACGCTGTTTCTCCGCTTGTTGTTTTCTTAAAGCGTACTCTGGCATGAGCACGCTTTGCCGATGCGCCCGACGGGGAAACCTTTTTCTCAGTTTGCCCTCCCGTCTCGGACGAGAGTGCCGTATTTGTGTGCGTGCAGAATGTAACGCCACCTGCGTAAGAATTCGCACAAGTGCATAGTGTACGTGAGTGTCGATTTGGCGTTGGGGCGTCGTTGGGCCCGTCCGTAATTTGCGCGAGTACAAAATGTGCTCAGGTGCGGAATCTGCGTAGGTGCGGAATCTCCGTAAGTGTGGAATCTGCTTAAGTGTGATATCAGTACAAGTGCGGAATTTGAGTAAGTGTGAAATTTGCGTAAGTGTGGGATTACCGGAAGTGTGAGATTTGCGTACTTGTGGGATTTGTGTAAGTGTGGGATTTGCATAAACGTGGAGTTTTCCTTAGTGTGAAATCTGCGTGAGACATTTGCGTAAGTGTGGGATTACTGGAAGTGGGAAATTTTGTGTAAGTGTGGAAGTTGAGTAAGTGTGGAATTTGCGTAAGTGCTAGATCTGCGTAAATGCGGAGTTTGCATAAGTGTGAAATCTGCGTAAGTGTGGAATTTGCGTCGCGTAGGTTGTCGGTGAAAACAAAACGTTCAATACGATTCCGGTCCAAATAAATGTCGCTTCTTCAGAGGGTTTGTTCCACGCCCCCAGCACTTTTTACGAACGTCTTCAGTAGATTTTCGTGGACGGGCGGTGGGGGTGGGGGTGACACGGCCAAGGAGTCGCTAGGCACGGGTCCAAAGCGATTATTTTTTTATTCCCTGACGCCAGAAAATAAATTAATGAGAGAGCAATATAAAAAAAAACCTCATCAATATTCCATCACCGATATTGGCTCCGAATGTGGGGCGGTGGTGGATGGGTCGAACCGACACTTGACCCTCATGGCGAGACCCCGGGGTCCCATAAGCCCCCGGCTCTCGCATCAACTGCGTTGCGACGTCATTTTATGTCCGTCGAAGGCGAACGACACGGCGATCTATTCCTCTCGACGAGCTCTGCGCGACGCGCTAATCAACGTTTCAAAGTTTCGTTCGTGACCACGGCATTCGTCCTCACCGCTGCGCTCGGGCGCGACGCGGCACCGGAGCGATCCGCGCCGGGAGGGTCGCGGCGTTCACGTGAGCGGTGGGACGGAGTCGCCAACAATAAATGGGTTAGTTACCATTTTACGTAAAATCTTGATTTGAAGCTTTCGTGACTGCAGGGATCCATAATCTCTGGTTCTTTCGGTAAAGTCACCACGTGGATAGAATGAATAATAAAAAGAGCACGACGTTTCTGTCGCAACACAAGCGTCCGCCGTCCTCACCTGAAGACGGACGCTTGTGTTGCGACCGTAACGTCGTGTTATTTTTTGTTATTTTTTTCCATCTACGTGACTTTACCGAAAGGACCAGAGAGTACGATTATATTCTTGGTTCTTTCGGTAAAGTCAGGTAGATATAAATTTAAAAAAGTAATGAAGTTAAATACAATAAAAAATAATACATTTGAAATAATAAAAGCAAAAAACCACGACGTTTCGATCGCAACCCAAGCGGTCTTCTCTCCGCCTGATGAAGACCGCTTGTGTTGCGATCGAAACGTCGTGGGTTCTGTGCTTTCATTATTTTCAATTTATAATTTTGATATTATTTTATTATTATGTTTTAAATTCTCTACGTGGCTTTACCGAAAGAACCAAAGAATATGAATTCCTGCAAGTCACGAAAGTTTTAAACTAAAATTTCATTGCGATTTTCACTTCCGTTTTAGTCGGGAACCCCGGGGTCCTCGCCATGAGGTTCACTTGCAGAGAACGTAACACTTGCAGAGAACGTGAACACTTGCAGAGAACGTGAACACTTGCAGAGAACGTGAACACTTGCAGAGAACGTGAACATTTGCAGTGAACGTGAAGACTTGCAGAGAACGTGAACACTTGCAGAGAACTTGAACACTTGCAGAGAACGTGAACACTTGCAGAGAACGTGAACACTTGCGGAGAACGTGAACACTTGCAGAGAACGTGAACACTTGCAGAGAACGTGAACACTTGCAGAGAACGTGAACACTTGCAGAGAACGTGAATTGTCTCTGACGCGTGGCGGCTCACCCACAGCACGGCATCCCCGGTGACGGCTGATTCTCCCAGAAATTAAATCGCGGGCAATAATGCCGCTCACCCTCTCTGTTGTTGTTTTTTACACGATCAGAGGAAGCAAGAAGATGCTCGGTGTAGTCGGCACTTTGCTTCGTTCATCATTTCGGGTTTTTTTAAGTTTTTTTCAATGCTTTGCTTTATGTAACCCCCCCTCTCCCCCCCCCCCGCTTTGAAATGAAATATTTCACAAAAGATGTCACGCTCTGCTCTCCTCCTTCTTAACCCTTCCATCTTTCTCTACCCTTTCTCTCTCTACCCCACTCTCTCTACCCCCTCTCTCCCCACTCTATGTCCATGTTCCCCCTGTTTTCTACGTACATATTTTGCAATTATTTTTTTACGACCCCATCCCTCTGTCTGCTCGCAAGAAATGCGATTTGGAAACTGCCGGAGCAATCAAGCACCCGATGAATACGCATCCTCATGTGAGTGAGCCCCCAGTGATGTACATATTAACAGGACAATATTGCGCGTTGTTTGATATCGTATCGTGCTAAAAATGGTAAAGGCGGCGATACTCCGTGCCCCGTGGAATATCTGCAGCGGTTCTCTGGCATTGCTCTCAGCGGAGTCTGACTCTGCTGTCGAGGGGTAAGGCCGTTGTGGCTGCTGATGGGAATGCGTAAAAAAAGAACACGCTACTTTGTTATATTTTTTTTGGGGGGGGGGGGGTTACGCGAACGGAGGCATTCGGTGTTGTCAGATTGTTTATTTTGCGGCTTATGTTGTGGACAACGACGCTCAGTGATTTGTGTGTCAAGTTGCGTTCGTGCATGAACTTATTTCGCACCGCACGGAGCGGGCCGTGCTTATCGGACGCGCGGGGGAGAAAGGCCAACTAACTCGACACAACAAGAAGCAGTTCCAAAGAAATGAGTTTGTCGATCGAGACGGCGATTTGAAAAGTGCACAGCTCCCAGCGGAGTTCTAATGTCGGAAGGAAGAAGCGTTCCAGACGGCCGCCAGAAGCGCATGTGAAGGCGCCGGAGAAGATCCGCACGGTCACGTGTCGTGCAAGCGTCACTGAAATGGGACCTTAGTGTAAATCTCATGATGCATGTGACTAGCTGCCCCCCACCCCCCTCCAAATTTTAGTTTTAGATGAGGTTTATTATACACCAAGGCCGTAATTATAATATATACTGGGGGGGACACATCCCCCCCCCCCAAAATTCAAATAAGCTCAAAATGTCCCCCCAATATATTGCTATTAAAAAAATGGCTATGCTATGTAAATAAAAACAACAATTTTCTAAACCTTGGCCACAATATCTGGACTTGTCTTCATTTAAATCAATGCATAGATTTCTGTTTATATGATTGTGGTTATGGTTGTACTTTATTAATCCCTAATCTCTGCCATTACATACAATGAAACAAGAAATGGTAAAAAAAAGTAAAAACAGAGCAATGTAATACAATACACTATTAGACATTATTGTAGCAAAAATATCACGTGTTAGTGAATTTTTTTAATATTTTAGGCAGGAAATTCGTTTTCAATTTTTTTATATTTTTCTGAGTTGGGACCCCCAGACACCCTTGAAGATTTGGTCCCCCCCAATGTTGACTCCTTTGCTACGGCCTTGTGATGCAGGGTGCTTTCAAAAAATGTTTTAACACTTCAGAGAATTTGCAACAATACCACAAGAAACGTGCTCGCTGCCTCTGGGCTCCAGAGACCACCTGGAGCAGATTCCAGGCCACGCGTTGACAACGATGGCGAACAAGTGGGAGGCTCTTAGACTTTTAGAAGCTATTAACATTACATTCGTTATCACGTTGACAGCGTACTATCCCTTCTTTTTCCGTTCAAAACGATAGTCTCATATTAGTGTTTAAAAAAACATGTCAAGCACCCTGTAATCATCTTAACAAATGACACAGAGGGTTGTTCCAATGTCCCGTCCATCCTCGAATGTCACCTGAAAAGTAAGAACGAACAATGGATGTTAACAATGATAATAGCGAAAATATTCACTGATAAAGAACCCCCCTCCGATAAGTACGGTTGGCTACGCACGGTTGCGAACGAAGTTCAAACCGACATGCATACAAAACGTCGTGCTCAGATTGTACAATGTTGTGGCTTGGCTCTCCAACACACCCGGTGTGCTGTACTAGTAGACTACACGATACACTACACTATACACTACACTACTATACACTACTATACACTACACTATACACTTCACTACTATACACTATGCACGACATTATACACTACACTATATAATATGCACTACACAATACACTGCACTATACACTACACTATACACTTCATTACTATACACTATGCACTACACTATACACGACACTACTATACACTACACTATACACTACATTATACGCTATACTACTATACACTACACTATACACTTCATTACTATACACTATGCACTACACTATACACTTCACTACTATACACTACACTATACACTACACTACTATACACTATGCACTACGCTATACACTACACTATACACTTCACTACTATACATTATGCACTACACTACTATACACTTTGCACTACACTATACACTACACGATACACTACACGATATTGGTCGCGAAAGCCCGACTTCTGCGTGTTACAAATGCACACAGCGAAACACAACGGCGATGTCTATATGTACCAGCGTGAACACGGATGGCATCCACCACCACCCTCCTCCTCCTCGTCCTCCTCCTCCCAACATGTCCGGGCCACCCCGTAACCAGCGGTACAAAACTTAACCGAGCGAAGCAACGAATGACGCACAATTTATTTATTTATTTATTTTGGGGGGTGGGGGGGGCGGTGACTTGGCGAACGATAAAACCAAACAACAGCCGAACCGAACCAACCAAACAGCCGAACCGAAACCCCACGAGACGAACTTGGGGTTTGTAGGACGGTGACGACGACGATGATCATTGATGATGGATGATTGATTGAAGATGATTGATTGAAGATGAAGAGGATGAATCCCAGTGGGGGGGGGGGGGTTGAGTCACCTGGGCTTCACGTGTCAATCACTCGACAGACCGCCCCCCCCCACCCCCACCCCACCCCGATCCTCCTCCGTTCAACCCTCGAGACATCGCCGCGGGCTGCCGTGTTCACATCCCGAGCGGCGGACGATCGACCGGGACGCGCGAGCTTCCCAAGCCCGCGTTAAACCGAGGGTCTTCGTTGTCTCGCGTTAGACACTCGGGTAAAACAGAAAAAAAATTACGTGCGTTTCAAAAAGTTTTTTTTTATTTAAACATAAACAAAGAGTTCATACGTACGCATAGACATATATATGCATGCTGAAGCTGCTGTCACCTCAATAAAGGTGTTGTTTTTTTGTTGTTGTTGTTTTGTTCTTGGAATGCCTCGTCTTTTTTCTCGCCGCTTGCTCGACCATACTTCACCACGCTGGTCACTGCCGGGTGGACCAGCGAGTGGATTGACAGGTGCGGCTGTACAGTGCAATGAATGTACGTACGTTAAAGTACGTTGAGCTTCTTTCGCGCCGTACGTTGCCGACCGCGAAAATCGTGGGTGCCGGAGGGGATGAACAACAAACTAAACAACAACAACAAACTAAACAACAACAAACTAAACAACAACAACAACAAACTAAACAACAACAACAAACTAAACAACAACAACAACAAACTAAACAACAACAACAAACTAAACAACAACAACAAACTAAACAACAATAAACTAAACAACAACAAACTAAACAACAACAACAACAAACTAAACAACAACAACAAACTAAACAACAAACTAAACAACAACAACAACAAACTAAACAACAACAAGAAGCGCTAAACAGATTCGCTTGCCAATCCAGACGATTGATTTAAAAGTTGCATAGCTCCTCCAGTGGCTTCCGAATATCGGAAGGGAAGAGCGTTCCAGACGGCCGCAGCAAGCGCATCTCTGAAAGCGCCGTGCGATGTGGAGGTAACGACCCAAGGACGTTGCCGCTGGGGGTTGTCCGGTGGAGGGGATCGGGCCAGGCGAGCCTGAGAACATTCGCTGTTGACTTTCATAGCTGCTCACTAATAGCAAGTGCTGTTAGCGAGCACCTATGAAGGCCGGCACGGCACACGAGGAGGTGGGTGGCCAACACCACGCCGGGCCGCCTTTGTCTCCGCAGTGGCGATGTTTACACACCGCTCCAGGTACTCATTTGAGGTTGAGTAGACCTAGGGGAGCGCCCCCTCCCCCCCACACACAAAGACAACGACACACAACCACACACACAGACACATAAAAGACACACACAGACACACACATAGACAAACACACACACACAGACACACACCCAGACACACACATGGACAAACACTGACACAACAACAACCACCGCCATTCGCCACTAAGTGGCGGTGACGTCACCACGACGCTTGTGCCAGACTATGTGCACCCTGAGGCCACGTGAAGTGTCGAACGCCCGCTGGCAGGAGGTCACGGGGCAGACCCAGGTGCCACAGGTCGACTGACTGAGATGACTGGCTGATGCACCACCTGTGCCCCCTACTGTGGCAACCTGCTGTGCTTTAGCCACCCGGCGCTCCGCTCGTTGTTGTGAGCGTCGCTCCTCCGCCCTCCGTTGTTGTTGGAGGGCGACTGCCTCCAACTGGCCAGTAGCATCCTTCACGAGCCTCCTCCACAGCGGCCGATCTTGACACCGCTGGTACCAGTCATCGGCAAGTCCACTCAGCTCCACGTCCTCCTGTACCACATCACTCCATCTCTTCTCTAGCCCGTGCCTCGCCCGCTTAGCCCCCTCAATCCGGCCGAACAAAAGCTGTTTCGGCATGCGGTGGCTGGGCATGCGGGCTACATGACCCAGCCATCGCAGCCTTCCCCGCCGGAGGAGCTCACCGATGGGACCTTGCCCAGATCTTTCAAGGATTTGTGAGCTCCTCACACAATCCAGTCTGGTTAAACCCAGGATGGATCGTAGGCAGGCCAGCCTAAATGTTTCTAATCGGCGAATATGTTCCATTAGGGGGGTCCACGTTTCGCAAGCGTAGAGAAGGAAGGGAATGACCGTGGCCGAGAAAACCTGAAGCTTAGTGCGGAGCGACAGACCAGGTAGCTTCCACACAGCGTTATGCAACCGATGAAAAGTTATTGCCGCTCGACTGATTCGGAGTGAGACCTCTGCTGTTAAACTGGAGCCAGTCATAAGCACACTGCCCAGGTATGGGAAACTCTCCACTCTCTCCACAACTGCCCCATCACCGATTGGGCGTTGTGGGGGTGGAGTGTCCGATGGTACAAAATACCCAGGCAGGTGCTTAGTTTTGGTGGGGCTGATGGTAAGGCCCCACCTCTTAGTGGCACGCTCCAGTCTCAGCAGCAGCGTCTCCAACTCCTCCTGTGAATGAGTAGCTATTACCAAATCATCAGCATACATAACGTGGTTGAGCAATAGGGAGCCATCCCTTGACTGCACCCGGGCATCGATCAACCTCCCATTATCTCTGTACCATATGGAGATTCCCCCGGTACAGCTATTGAAGGCTTCACGAACTACGTGGTCAAAATAGATATTAAGTAATGTGGGAGCCAGAGGACATCCCTGTCGCACCCCAAGGTGTACAGGGAATGGCTCTGACTCCCGGCCACGTAGTTTTACCCGGGCCCGCTCACCATCATGAAGGTCCTTAATGATCGTGAGCATAGAGTCAGGGACTCCAAAAGCACGAAGAACAACCCAGAGCCCAGGCCTACTGATGGTATCATAGGCCTTGACCAGGTCAATAAAGCAGAGATGTAGGTCTTGTTGGAATTCCCTACACCTCTGCTGTAGCAGACGGACAGAAAATATGGCATCTGTGCAGGACCGCCCTTTCCTGAAACCTCATTGGGGCTCCGCAAGCCTCTCCTCAGCGTGCCTGGCAAGGCGATGTTCAATAATCCTTGCCAGAACCTTTCCCGGCACACTGAGGAGTGAGATGCCCCTGTAGTTGTTACAGTCCTTTTTAAGAAGGGGGACCACCAGGGCATCCTTCCAATCCTGCGGAATCCGTCCAGTGGTCCAGACTGCTGTTATGATGTCATATAGGGCAGTCTCTGCACAAACGCCACCCTCCCTCAGCATTTTGCTTGGGAGATCATCTCTGCCCGCTGCCTTTCCTGGTCTCAGACTCCGGATCGCCTTCAGTACTTCCTCAACAGATGGCACCTCAGCCAGCCACTCACAGGGGGTGACTTCTTCCAATATTTGAGGCACCGCAGCCTCAGCAGGGTCATCCTCACTTTGTGCCACGATGTTTTCCTGGCTGAGGGATTTTCCCTCCCCCAGGACCTCACAGAAATGCTCAGCCAATCTGCAAACCTGTTCCTGGGGGTCGAAGATTGGGTCACCGTTTTTTCCCCTAATTGATGGTAATAGGTGTGGTGCTGCAGATTACTTTTTTGATGGAGTTAAATAGAGATTTGTGATCATGGGCCACTGAGGCAGACTCCATCTCCTCAGCAACCCGCGACCACCACCCATCCTTGCAGCGCCTCATGGCTCTCCGAACCTCCGAGCGAAGGCTGCGGTAAGCCTCCTCATTCTTTGATGTGGGATTCTGTAGCCGATGACAGTGGGCCTGTCGCTTTTTCTCAACCATCCTGAACACCTCCTCTGTCAGCTCAGGGTCTCTGGGGAGGTCTGGACCGCGTACCCAAAGCAGCCATTGCAGCTGCATGAGTCACAGTCCTAAACCTCGCCCATTTACCCTCGACATCAAGAGGAGTCGGGGACATTGCCAATCCCAGCCGCAAGCGATGATGAAATTTTCGCTTGCAACTTTCATCAGATAACTGAGACCAGGCCACTTTAGGTTGGAATGGGGTCCTGGGTGTACACCCACCACCGGAGTGGAAGAATGGCAGGCGCATCTTACAGATGACTAGTCGATGGTCAGAGGGCAGATCAGCTCCACGGTAGGTCCTGGTGTCAAGGACATGTGCTCGCATCCGCTGGTCCATCACTATGTAGTCGAACAGATGTTCTTGCTTGGACCCGGCATGCATCCATGATGTTGTGTGGATGCGCCGATGCCGGAACAGCGTGTTGGTAATTACAAGCCCAAGGGCTGCACAAAAATCTAGTAAGCCTCCTACCGTTGTTATTGAGCTGATCTGGCCCATGCCCTCCAATCACTCCAGACCAGGTGCCAGTATCATGACCAACTCGGGCATTGAAGTCACCCAACATGATGACTCTATCCCGAGGGGCCACTTTAGCCAGCACCTGTGACAGGAGGTCATAGAAAGCATCTGACTCATCGGCTTTGCCTGCATCCCTCCACGGATGTTCATCTTCGGTGGGGGCATAAGTAACCACGACCACCATTCCTCGCCTCCGGTTGATGGGAAGGCGAGCCCAAAGTAGCCTGGGGCTTACAGCTTCCCACACCTCACAGCCACGCTCCCACGCCCCCTTCATTCTTTTGTTCAAAAGAAGAGCCACACCCTGTTGTTTGGCAGTCTGCTGCCCCGAGTAGAGGACTGTCCACCCCTCATGGTGGCAGGAGCCAGAGCCGGTCCACCGGACCTCCTGAATGCCACATAGATCCAGGCGGTACTGGTCCAGCTCCCGACAGAGGAGTGGCAGCCTCTCCTCCGCAGTGAGCATTCGAACATTCCACGTGGCCACCCGTAGTGGTTTTTCGTTGTTTCTGGAGGAGCCCCGAGGGTAGATATTCAATCTCCTGGCTCCGCCAATTGGGGTTTGGCCAGGAGACATCATAGACGCCTGGCCCCCCGGGGCCTCCGGCACAAGCTTATTAGTTATATACTTAATTCGCGGTTTAGTGGTAATTAATTGAAGGTGGAGGGGTTACCAGCCCCTCGCACCCGTCCAGAGCCCCCGTTTAGCCCCTGTGATGGACACATATGCCATGAGGGGAGGAGCCAATCACAATTGGACCTCCCCCCACAGCACTGTCCACGACAGAGTTGCCCGTCCGGCACCGCGAGGAGGTAGGGGGTTGTTTTGCCGGACTCACACAGACACACACACACACAGACAAAAACAAACACAGACACACACACAGACACACACCCAGACACACAGAGACAAACACACAGACACACGCAAAGACAAACACACACACACACAAAAACAGACACACAGACAAAAACACACACAAAAACAGACACACACACAGACACACACATAGACAAACACACAGACACACACAGACAAAACGACAGGCGTTATCCGAGGCCAGGCTCAAGGAATTGCACACACAAAGCTCGAGAGAATTGAATGCGTGTGGTACCGTGCGTACACGTGTCTGTGTCTGTGTGTGTCTGTGTCTAATGGGAGCGGTGGTGTAGCGGTTAGCGCTGAGCTCCGCTATGAACCCAGCGACCCGAGTTCGATTCCCGCTCACGGCCAACACCGGTGACGATTATCTGAACCGGTCCTGGGCCTCCCCTAGGTCGACTCAGCCTCAAATGAGTACCCGGTGCGCTGTGTCAATATCGCCACTGGGGAGACAAAGGCGGTCGGGCGTGGTGCTGGCCACCCACCCCCTCGTGTGCCGTTCCGGCCTTCATAGGTGCTGCTCGCTGACAGCACTTGCCCCAACAGTCTGTTACAGGCTACACGGGGGATCTTTGTCTTTGTATACCGTGTCAACCCATACGGTTTGCCACGTATTTTTGTGCAGGGAAATTGAGTTTTCAGGTCCATACGGCGTGCAACCGTTTGTGCAGTCACCACGGCGCCTAGTGCCAGGCCAGGTGCACTTTTAAAGCCACGTGAAGTGTCGTCGAAGGCTCGCTGCTGACAGGAGGTCACGGGACAGACCCAGCAGGTGCCATGGGTTTGCTGACTGGGACAACTGGCCGATGCACCACCTGTGCCCCCTACGGTGCCAGGCTAGGTGCAGGAGGTCACGGGACAGACCCAGCAGGTGCCATGGGTTTGCTGACTGAGACGACTGGCCGATGCACCACCTGTGCCCCCGACGGTGCCAGGCTAGGTGCAGGAGGTCACGGGACAGACCCAGCAAGTGCCATGGGTTTGCTGACTGAGATGAGTTGCCGATGCACCACCAGCTGTACCCCCTACTGTTCCAACTTGCTGCAATTTTATACGCCCGACGCTCCGCTCGTTGTTGTGAGCGTCGCGGCTCTGCCCTTCCGTTGTTGTTGGAAGACGACTGCCTCCAACTGACCGGTAGCAGCAGCGTCCTTCACGAGCCTCTTCTCGAGTCAGATAACAATTACATAAACAAAGCTCCCCCGTAGAGCCTTAACAAACCGTTGGGGCAAGCGCTATTAGCGACAACCTATGAAGGCCGGCACGGCACACGAGGGGGTGGGTTGCCAACACCACGCCCGGCCGCCTTTGTCTCCCTGATGGAAATGTTTTCTTTACACATCGCACTAGGTACTCATTTGAGGCTGAGTCGACCTAGAGGCGGCCTAGGACCGGTTCAGATAATCGCTATCGCTGGTGTTGGCCGTGAGCGGGAATCGAACTCTGGTCGCCGGGTTCGTAGCACAGGGGGCTAACCGCTACGCACAAAGACGAAGACCCCCCCGTGTAGCCTTCACAGACTGTAGGGGCAAGTGCTGTTAGCGAGCACCTATGAAGAACGGCGCGGTACACGAGGGGGTGGGTGGCCAGCACCACGCCCGACCGCCTTTGTCTCCCCAGTGGCGATGTTAACACACCGCACCAGGTACTAATTTGAGGCCGAGTCGACCTAGGGGAGGCCCAGGACCGGTTCGAACAATCGTCACCGGTGTTGGCCGTGAGCGGGAATTGAACTCGGGGTCGCCGGGTTCGTAGCGCAGCGTAGCGCTAACCGCCATACACACGCAGGCACACACGAAGTGTACGTTCGGAGAGAGAGAGAGGAGTAAGTAGGTCGTCCACCGGAGGGTGAGAGAGGGAGATGGAGCAGCGATTGATGAAACCTGTCCGCGTGCAGGTCAGCTGGGCGGATGAATGCGTGAACACCGCAGGGATCAAGGCTTGGGGACGCCTTGATCCAGCAGTGGATCGACCATGGCTGGTGATGGATTGGAGATGCCTTCAACCAGCAGTGGATCGACTATGGCTGGTGATGGGTTGGAGAGGCATTCAACCAGCAGTGGATCGACCATGGCTGGTGATGGATTGTGGAGGCCTTCAACCAGCAGTGGATTAGCCATGGCTGGTGATGAATTGGAGAGGCCTTCAACCAGCAGTGGATCGACCATGGCTGGTGATGGATTGGAGAGGCCTTCATCCAGCAGTAGATGGATCATGGCTGGTGATGGATTGGAATGGCCTTCAACCAGCAGTGGATGTATCATGGCTGTATTGCATGGTGAGTGGGCATCTGCTCTCCCCAAATCATTATTCGAGTCCCTCTCTCTCTCTCTCTCCCCTCCACTCTCCACGTCTCACTCTCTTTTTTTTACGATCAGAGGAAACAAGAAGATGCTCGGTGTAGTCGGCACTTTGGCTCGTTCATCATTTCGTTTTTTTTTTCAATGCTTTGCTTTATGTGCCCCCTCCCCTCTGTTTAAATGAAATATTTCACAAAAGATGTCACGCTCTGCTCTCCTCCTCCTTCTTACCCCTTCCCTCTCTCTCTACCCCCCTCTCTCTACCCCCCCTCTCTATCTACCCCCTCTCTCTACCCCCCCCCTCTCTATCTACCCCATCTCTCCCTACTCTACAGTGAGGGAAAAAAGTATTTGATCCCCTGCTGATTTTCTACGTTTGCCCACTGACAAAGAAATGATCAGTCTATAATTTTAACGGTAGGATTATTTGAACAGTGAGAATAACAAGAAAATCCAGAAAAACGCATGTCAAAATGTTATAAATTGATTTGCATTTTAATGAGGGAAATAAGTATTTGACCCCCTCAATCAGAAAGATTTCTGGCTCTCAGGTGTCTTTTATACAGGTAACGAGCTGAGATTAGGAGCACACTCTTAAAGGGAGTGCTCCTAATCTCAGCTTGTTACCTATATAAAAGACACCTGTCCACAGAAGCAATCAATCAGATTCCAAACTCTCCACCATGGCCAAGACCAAAGAGCTCTCCAAAGATGTCAGGGACAAGATTGTAGATCTACACAAGGCTGGAATGGGCTACAAGACCATTGCAAAGCAGCTTGGTGAGAAGGTGACAACAGTTGGTGCGATTATTCGCAAATGAAAGAAACACAAAAGAACTGTCAATCTCCCTCGGCCTGGGGTTCCATGCAAGATCTCACCTCGTGGAGTTGCAAATGATCATGAGAACAGTGAGGAATCAGCCCAGAACTACGCGGGAGGATATTGTTAAAGGCAGCTGGGACCATAGTCACCAAGAAAACAATTGGTAACACACTACGCCGTGAAGGACTGAAATCCTGCAGCGCCCGCAAGGTCCCTCTGCTCAAGAAAGCTCATATACATGCCCGCCTGAAGTTTGCCAATTAACATCTGAATGATTCAGAGGACAACTGGGTGAAAGTGTTGTGGTCAGATGAGACCAAAATGGAGCTCTTTGGCATCAACTCAACTCGCCGTGTTTGGAGGAGGAGGAATGCTGCCTATGACCCCAAGAACACCATCCCCACCGTCAAACATGGAGGTGGAAACATTATGCTTTGGGGGTGTTTTTCTGCTAAGGGGACAGGACAAATTCACCGCATCAAAGGGACGATGGACGGGGCCATGTACCATCAAATCTTGGGTGAGAACCTCCTTCCCTCAGCCAGGGCAGTGAAAATGGGTCGTGGATGGGTATTCCAGCATGACAATGACCCAAAACACACGGCCAAGGCAACAAAGGAGTGGCTCAAGAAGAAGCACATTAAGGTCCTGGAATGGCCTAGCCAGTCTCCAGACCTTAATCCCAAAGAAAATCTGTGGAGGGAGCTGAAGGTTCGAGTTGCCAAACGTCAGCCTCGAAACCTTAATGACTAGGAGAAGATCTGCAAAGAGGAGTGGGACAAAATCCCTCCTGAGATGTGTGCAAACCTGGTGGCCAACTACAAGAAACGTCTGACCTCTGTGATTGCCAACAAGGGCTTTGCCACCAAGTACTAAGTCATGTTTTGCAGAGGGGTCAAATACTTATTTCCCTCATTAAAATGCAAATCAATTTATAACATTTTTGACATGCGTTTTTCTGGATTTTGTTGTTGTTATTCTGTCTCTCACTGTTCAAATAAACCTACCATTAAAATTATAGACTGATCATTTTTTTGTCAGTGGGCAAACGTATAAAATCAGCAGGGGATCAAATGCTTTTTTTCCCTCACTGTATGTCTATGTTCCCCCTGTTTTCTATGTACATATTTGTAAAAAAAAATGTTACGACAAAGCGCCGCATCTGCACCCAGCCCTTCTCGCAGTCCTCCGTCTCTCTCTCTCTCTACCCTCCCCTGCCGCTCTGTGCGCTCAACCTTCATTTGCATTCACACCACGAACTTCTTCACATCGGTGTCGGAGGGCTGATCCGGCGCGTGGTTGGTTGGTGGTGGTGGTGGAGGAGGAGGTGGAGGAGGTGGAGGTCGAGGGGAGATGATGGAGGAGGTGGGGGAGGAGAGATTCTGGCGGGACGAGCGGTTCGCAATTTGATACGGGCGGTGGTGGCGGCGTTTCTCAAATCCGCGTGGTGCGTGCTTCAATATCAGTCGTCATCGCATCCGAGGAGGAGGTGGTGGAAGACGAATAAGAGGAGGAGGGAGGCGAGGCCGTGGATGTGGCAGCGGGATTATGCGTGGTGATCGCACGCACACGCGCGCATACACACACACACAGACGCGCGCGCACACACACATACAGACACGCGCGCACACACACACACGCGCGCATACACACACACAGACACGCGCGCACGCACACACAGACACGCGCGCACACACACACAGACCGGCACGTCACCTAACGAATGTGGTGGTCGCGGTGGTGGTAGTGGTGGTGGTGATATTCTGAACCCGTGGCTCGAGAAAGCAGCAGCAGCAGCAGCAGGAGGATCAGGATCATCCATTCATGCATCCATTGTGGGTGTGCACAATGATGACATCGCCTCGTCTGCGTCCGCGTTGCGCTTGCACCACCACGCACGCAGCTCTGCTGCAGCACGAGCAGCAGTAGCAGCAGTAGCAGCAGCTGCACTAGCAGCAGCAGTAATAGCAGCAGCACGAGCAGCAGCAGTAGTAGCAGCAGTACGAGTAGTAGCAGCAACAGTAGTAGCAGCAGCAGTAGAAGCAGCAGCACGAGTAGCAGCAGCACGAGTAGCAGCAGCAGTAGTAGCAGCAGCAGTAGTAGCAGCAGCAGCACGAGCAGCAGCAGTAGTAGTATCTTCCGGCTTCTCTCGCGATCAGCAGCGGATTCCAAGCCATGCAGCAGCAGCTGCAGCTGAAAGAGCGTGTGCACGATCCATCATACAGCGCCTGGAAGCTCATTCAGAAACAGCAGCAGCAGCATAAGCAACATTGAGGGAACGCTCCCACCGTAGAACATTTGTCGGTTCACCACAGCACCATCAGCATCATCCGCGGCGGCAGCATCATCAGCAGCATCATCATCAGCAACAGCAGCATAAGCAGCAGCATAAGCAGAATCATCATCAGCATCATCGTCATCAGCAATATCATCATCTAGGAATAGGTTTTACCCTTTTAACTGGCACATCATCATCAACAGCAGCAGCAACATCATCAGCAGCATCATCAGAAGCAGCAGCATCAGCAGCAGCATCAGCAGCATCAGCAGCATCAGCAGCATCATCATCAGCAGCATCAGCAGCAACATCATCACCAGCAGCATCATCACCAGCGGCAGCAGCATCGGGCGGCTTGCAAGTTCATTCATGCGGATGCAGAGCGAAGGCGAGAGACCTCCACATCTCAGCCGACTACTGCTGTGCTGAGCCCTAGACCCGGCAGGAGCGTCCCGCCTAGCCTGATCGTCACATCTCGGTGGCATCGTGAAGCGCTCAATACAGCTCGGTGAGCACACGGGCCGCCTGGAACACAGTAGATCAATTTCATCATCATCAGCAGCAACATCATCAGCAGCAGCAGCAGCGGTAGCAGTAGCAGCAGCAGCAGCACCGTCAACAGTGTGACAGTAGCAATAATCGCAGCATTGGCTGTATAATCATCATCAGCAGCAGTAGTAACAGCAGCAGCAGCAGAACTATCACTAGTAGCAATAGCATCATCAGCTGCACCATAGTCATCATCATCAGCTGCCCCATAGTCATCATCATCAGCTGCCCCGTAGTCATCATCATCATCAGCTGCACCATAGTCATCAGCAGCAGCATCATCATCAGCATGAAGCTCGTTCGTGGCGCCCGGTAGGAGGAGCGCGAGCGAGCGAGCGAGGCGCGCTCTGCGTGGATGAACAATCAAAGCAGCAGTAGCGGCGGCGGTGGCAGTGACGCCGGTTCGGATACAACCACGGGCGCTCCTCAACATCTGAACGTCGCGGTGCCGGCTGCCGTCCGCTTGCTTCGCCACAACCAGCAGCACCGCCACAACCAGCACCACCACCGCCACCACCACCACAAGCAGCACCTCCACAACCAGCACCGCCACAACCAGCAGTGCCACAACCAGCACCACAAGGAGCAGGGACAGCGCAAGCTCGCCTCCCGAGACGCGCCAACAGGCGCACGCGCGTAAGCGAGCCAACGAGCCAAGCGACCGAGCCGAAACCGAACCGAGCCGAAACCGAGCCGAGCTGAAGCCGAACCGAGCCGAAGCCGAGCCCTCCCATTCCGCAGGAGCTCTCCGGCCTCTACGGGGCCTGCCGAGGATGCGTGCTGAGCGGCCTCGCCATGGGGCTGTGTGACCGAGGAGTCCAGACGCTCTTCACGACCGGCGGCGCCTTCGCTGCCTTTGGCCTCATGAGCATCGCCGTGGGCACGGACTTTTGGCTCTACTCACGGGGCAACTGCCGCAGCAAGGCCGGAGCCGGCGAGAACGACACCAGCGTGAAGAATGAGGAGGTGATGACCCACTCGGGGCTGTGGAGGACCTGCTGCCTTGAAGGTAAACACACACAGACGCACACAACAAGACGAACGCGGGACCCCCAAGAGGTTAAGAGGGGGTTTTTTTGGTTGTTGTTGTTGTGGGTCTCGCCTCGTGATCTCTTTGCGATTTCTGAATATAAAGGATAACAAACAAAATTAAACAAATCACGACGTTTCGGGCGCAGCACAAGCGTTCGTCGTCACCTGATGCGCCCAAAAACGTCGTGATTTATTTTACTTTCTACCCACGTGACTTTACCGAAAGAACCGAAGACTATGGATTCCTGCAGTCACGAAAGCTTCAAATCAAGATTAATAACAAACAAAACAAACCAAAAAAAACCACGAGGATATTCGCCCGGCGATGTTGGACGTCGGTGCCTCGCCGAAACCTCACGGGACTGAACATTGTGTGAATATCCTCGTCTCGTCGTGGGGTCTGCCCCCTCCAAACGCGCAACCGAGGCGAGTAACTAATTGGCGTCTCTCGTCTCACGTGACGCGACCTTTAACTGATTGGCTGTGTGGTCGGGTGGCTGGCGGCTTCACGACACATCGATTTACTCTCCCCGGCGTTGATCGCTCGCGGGCAGAGCTCGTCATTGCAAAGGCCCCCCCGGTGCCACTGGTGGGCCAATGGGTGGCTCGTACTGGTGGGCCACCGGTGGCCTGAACTGGTGGGCCAATGGGTGGCTCGTACTGGTGGGCCACCGGTGGCCTGAACTCGTGGGCCCATCGGTGGCTCGTACTGGTGGGCCAATCGGTGGCCTGTACTGGAGGGCCAATCGGTGGCCCGTACTGATGGGCCACCGGTACGCCGCACTGATGGGCCAATCAGTGGCCCGTACTGGTGGGCCAATCGGTGGCCCGTACTGGTGGGCCAATCGGTAGCCTGTACTGGAGGGCCAATCGGTGGCCCGTACTGGTGGCCCACCGATGTGTCGCACTGATGGCCACTGGTGACTCGCTAATGCAGCCCCCTGATATGCGGCCCCCTCTCCCCGACAATACACACATAGTGACACCACTCCCCACTACCCCACCCACCCCATCATCACCATCATCACCGCCATCAACAAAGCTGCTGCTGTCACAACATCCCCCGCAATGGTTTCAAATGGTGGTGGCGGCGGGGGCCCTCGCTCACTCGCACACCGATGATGTCTCATCGGTCAAAGTGACCCCCCCGCCCTCCCACCAGCTCTAAACATTGGTGAAGAACACCGATCTCCTCCGATGTTGTCACCCCCCACCTCCTCCACATCGAGAATCAAGTGCTGCTGCGGGGTCTCGCTTTCTGCCCCCCCCCCTTTCTCTCTCCCCCCCTACCGCCGAGGCCTACTATAAAACCTCGTGCCACGGCAGCTCTCTCGCCTACTTCAGCAGTTTTGTTCTTGCTGTGGTTGTCCCACCTGATGACGATTGCTTGTGTTACGATCGAAACGTCGTGATCTATTATTTTATTATTTGTCTATCCATGTGACTTTACCGAAAGAACCAAAGAGTTTGGATTGATGCAGTCACGAAAGCTTCAAATCAAGATTTAACAACGCGCGTCTCAAACAGCGCGGTTCCTTGGAAGCCTCGACTGCAGCCTTGCACCCCCGTCTGGTTCTCGATCATTATATATTTATTTAAAAACAAATTTACGACGTCAATAAACGCCGAGGCCTTGATGAAACAAAGTTAAGTTGCCACTTTCGTTTGCCAACGGGCAGCGCGATTTGCGTTTTGGATGATTTACCATCTTGGACTAAGAAATCTGGCCACGTTTCGCTTAGCCCCCACAAAGGGGCATCTCGCACCCCCCCCCCCCCCCCCCCCCCAGGGAGTGCGAGATGCCCCCCAGGTTAAGAAGAAGAATAAGAACCACCGCTCTCAATTATTTAGCTGCTGCTGCTATGAATTTTCACATGACGATGATGATGATGATTTGGGCCACTGCGATGGACAGCGATAGTCACACGCGCAAAAGGTCGCCTCTGAAAAAGCGGGGCTTCACTTTGTGAATAAAATAGTTGAGTTTAACACGCAGTAGTAGCAAGGCTTTAGCGACCAATGTTATCCATAATAGAGGATTTGGGGTGGGGGGGGGGCGGCTAGATCGCGTGAATGTAAATGTGTCGTTAAACCCGCCACCACACGACCACACAGCCCAATGCGTAAGGGGTTTGTCACCTAGACAGAACGTGACGATTAGTTACTATGCCGTGTGTTGAAGAGTAAACCCACTACAACGTTTACAATGAAAGTGTAGTGTATAGTGTAGTGTATAGTGTAGTGTATAATGTAGTGTATAGTGTAGTATACTAGTACAGCACACACCGGTCGTGTGTTGGAGAGTAAACCCACTACAACATTTACAATGAAAGTGTAGTGTATAGTGTAGTGCATAGTGTAGTGTATAATGTAGTGTATAGTGTAGTATACTAGTACAGCACACACCGGACGTGTGTTGGAGAGTAAACCCACTATAACATTTACATTTATAGTGTAGTTGTATAGTGTAGTGTATAGTGTAGTATATAGTATCGTATATAGTGTAGTGTATAGTGTAGTATACTAGTTCAGCACACACCAGTTGTATGTTGGAGAGTAAACCGACTACAACATTTACAATTATTGTGTAAATTTTGATTTAAAGCTTTCGTGACTGCAGGGATTCATATTTTTGGTTCTTTCGGTAAAGTCACGTAGAAGGGAAACAATAAAATAATAAAAATATAAAACGATAAAATTCTCACGACGTTTCGACTACAACACAAGCAATCATCATCAGTTTTGAAAACCACATCAAGAAAATTTGAAAAAAGTGGCGGTTTTTTAATGCATATCCGACCAGGAACACATAGCCAGTGAACTCAAGCACGTACACCAAGCTCTTAAGGCTAATGGTTATTCCGACTACACAATCCGCAAAGCTATCACTCCAACCATGAAGAAGGACCCTCTTGAGGAGCCTTTCAAAACCATCACCTTACCCTACATTGTGGGGATCACAAAAAAGATCTCCAAAATCTTGAATAAACACAAGATCCGGGTCCGATTCAACACATAACATAAAATCCGTGATCTGGTTCCGTCTGTAAAAGATGTGATTCCGGACATACAGTACCCTGGCGTCTACAAACTAAGTTGCCTCTGTGGTAGTAGTTACATTGGAGAAACCAAACGACATGTCTCGGACCGCATTCGTGAACACAAAGCAGACCTAAAACACGGTAGGACCAACACCTCGGCCATGGCAGATCATTGTTATAATTCAGTAGGTTCACATGACATTGACTTCTCCAAGACAGAGGTTCTCTGCAAGCCATCTGGCTACCATGAGAGATTCGTTCATGAGGCTATCCACATATACAAACACAGAGACATTTTCAACCGAGAAGATGGATTCTGGCTTAGCAATAATTGTAAGGATTTGATAAACCATTTCGGGTCTTAATTGATTGTTCACGCTTAAGGTGGCTTTCAGACCGCATCCATTATTTTTCGTCTCCCCCCTCCTCTTTTCCGAACATAGATGGACTCGTCCATCTGAACAAACTGTCAAATCGCTCTCCGTGGTGCTAACGTTAAAAAAGCCGCCACTTTTTTCAAATGTTCTTGATGTGGTTTTCACACCTGATGATGATTGCTTGTGTTGCAGTCGAAACGTCGTGAGAATTTTATTGTTTTATATTTGTATTATTTTATTGTTTCCCTTCTACGTGACTTTACCGAAAGAACCAAGAATATAATTATAGTGTAGTTGTATAGTGTAGTGTATAGTGTAGTATATAGTGTAGTGTATAGTGTAGTATACTAGTACAGTACTAACCCGTTGTGTGTTGGAGAGCAAACCCACTACAACATTTACAATTCGAGTACAGTGACGTTCCGCCGGCAATTCGTTTAGTTTAAAGATATCGCTGGCTACACCGTGATCAAGAGACTTGTGCGGCAGCTAGAGGGCGACAGTGAGACTAGTCGACATCTAAATCTCAATACTGGGACCCTATACTCTTTGGTTCTTACGGTAAAGTCACGTAGGTATAAAATAAAATAAATCACAACGTTTCGGGTGCAACACAAGCGTCCATCATCAGGTGAAAAAGCATGGTCTGCTGCTGAGGCAGAACCAAAGAGTATGGATTCCTGCAGTCACGAAAACTTCAAATCAACACTGGGACTCTACTTACGATCGCGTCAGGTTCCAGCTGTCTGTTAGTCGATGTGTTCGTAAGTCCAAGTTGATTCCTGTCGATTCCGAACACGTTGTATGGCGTGTACACTAAATACGGGAATGGTTTTAACAGTCGTATAATCTCCTGTAGATGTAGATGCTACTGGCTCTTCACGTTCCGCAGATGTAGATACCACTGGTTCGTCATGTTCTGCAGATGTAGATACCACTGGTTCGTCATGTTCTGCAGATGTAGATACCACTGGTTCTTCACATTCTGCAGATGTGGATCCACTGGTTTTTTATGTTCTGCAGATGTAGATGTCACTGGTTCTTCACGTTCTGCAGAGGCCACTGGTTCTCACGTTCTGCAGATGTAGATGGCACTGGTTCTTCACGTTCTACAGATGTAGATTCTGCTGGTTCTTTATATTCTGTAGATGTATATGCCACTGGTTATTCACGTTCTGCAGATGTAGATACACTGGTTATTAATATTCTGCAGATGTAGATGCGGCTGGGTCTTCAGGTTTTGCAGATGTAGATACCACTGGTTCTTCACGTTCTGCAGATTAAATGCCAATGGTTTTTCATGTTCTGCAGATTTAGATGCCACCACCATCAATTGTGCAGCATTTTAACTTATAGCTCTTGGTCCGAACGGGAAACTGTACATGTGTGCAGGTTTGTTCGTATCTCTGAAAGTTCGTAAGTCGAATGTTTGTAAGTAGAGGAGTCCCTGTACAGTCCTCTACATACTAAACTAGACTATTAAATTATGATGTTTTTCCTTTACCAGGTAAGGCCCCACTGAGCTACGTAGCTCTTTTTTCAGAAGCGACCTGGCTTTCACAAATGATAGTTCAACGAAGTCGCTTATCACTTGGACAATTATAGCAGTCGAAATACAGAATGAGAATGATTATTTGTACCGGACAAATCCGATGAGCTATGAAGCTCTTTTTCACAGATGTCCAATAGATACTCTAAACGCATGTTGATTCTAAATATGGAAAGAAAAGCCGGAGGACCCTAGCAAAAAAATCCACGTGACCACAGGAGAGAGACACGTAAACTCCAAATATACAGCAGGCATCAGGTGCGAGATCGAAACCACGACCTTCTGTATACTAGGCGAGATAGTTATCATCTCCTAGCCACCGCGGGGTACACCAGAGAGACACACACACAGAGAGACGCAAACTCCAAATATAGAACAGGCGTGAGGGTCGGAATCGAATCCAAGACCTCCTGTATACCAGGCGAGGTAGTCAACTTCTCTCTAGCCACCGTGGCGCCCCCCACACAATGGACACACGGCAATCAATGTTGGATTCACTCAGTCATTTGCTCGTGTTCCAATTGGCGAGCGTTTATCCAATTCAAAGATTTCCTTCCCCCCGATGTTAGCCACGGACGGTGCGGCCGCACGAAGCTGCCAAGAAACTCGGAAGGGAGGCAAAGATGGCGTCGAGAAAAATGCGTCCACGGAATGGCACCCCCCTGGGGAGGCAGCGAGCGGCGCACGTGGATTAGAGAATGCACGCGCACGGTTGAGACATCGTCATGATCGCGTCCGTACGTCCTTGTGCAGTAGGTACGTCGAACTTCTTTCACACCGTACGTAGCCAACCGCGCTAATCAGAGGTGCCGGGGGCAAAGACAATGAACTAAACGCAAGAAGCAGTTCTAAAGAAATGAGTTCTCGATGTAGCAGAGTAGTGTAGTGTAAAGTCGTGTAATGTATCGTAGTGTAGTGTATAGTGTCGTTTGAATAAGTGTATAGTGTAGCAGTGTAGTAGGCTCCACGGAGGCACACACTTGAACTTGGAGGCAACACGTTTATTCCACAACCCCAACAGGGTACTCCATAACGCACACAGGATTATGACATAGGTGGTAACTACCACTTTAAACGAGACCACAACGGGGTAGCTACATAACCAGGTCAATCACTAACACACTGCCTGACCCACGATGCCGAGCGTAAAGACCGAAGACCGAGGATCGAAGAGACGTAGCACCGACGGGTTTCATTCCAACAGACAGCCCGGATTGGCCTTCAAGACCTCCCTTTTATGCCCCTGAGCGTGGCCTGGCTCCGCCCTCGGCCACGCCCCCTTCGAGATCCTACTAGAAGGTTCTGGGCCATACATCACGTGTCCCTCTTGCCACTTTTTGGCCCCCATCATTATCCTGACCTGGTCACGTGCCCTCTCAGGTTCACCTAGACTGTAACGTCCTCAAAAGCCCTCTCTCTGACAGTCACCAGAACCTTGCCAGCTAGGGCACCCTTCCATGCCATACATACTCTGGTGACAGAGAGAGGCCCTAACAGGCACAGTTAAATGCCGTAGTGACTCAATATACATCACCACAGCAGTATAATGTGTATTGTAGTGTAGTGTATAGTAGTGTAGTGTGTAGTGTAGTGTATAGTGTAGTGTATAGTAGTATAGTGTTTAGTAGTGAAGTGCATAGTGTAGTAGTGTCATAATAGTGTAATGCATAGTAGTATATAGTGTGGTGTATAGTAGTGTTGGCTGATCCCCTGCTGAGGGCAGGGACGAGGGTGGTGGTGTGAGGGAAGCAGGACAAGTTAGCGGAGTACTGAGTGAGAGTGTTAGCGGAGTACTGAGTGAGAGAGTAAGCGGAGAACTGAGTGAGAGAGTTAGCGGAGTACTGAGTGAGAGAGTTAGCGGAGTACTGAGTGAGAGAGATAGCGGAGTATAGAGTGAGAGAGTTAGCGGAGTATTGAGTGAGAGAGTGAGCGAAGGACTAAGTAAGAGAGTTAGCAGAGTACTGAGTGAGAGAGATAGCGGAGTTCTGAGTGAGAGAGTTAGCAGAGTACTGAGTGAGAGAGATAGCGGAGAATTGAGTGAGAGAGTTAGCGGAGTACTGAGTGAGAGAGATAGCGGAGTACTGAGTGAGAGAGTTAGCGGAGTACTGAGTGAGAGAGATAGCGGAGTGCTGAGTGAGAGAGTTAGCAGAGTACTGAGTGAGAGAGTTAGCGGAGTACTGAGTGAGAGAGTTAGCAGAGTACTGAGTGAGAGGGTTAGCAGAGTACTGAGTGAGAGAGATAGTGGATTATTGAGTGAGAGAGTTAGCGGAGTATTGAGTGAGAGAGTTAGCGAAGTACTAAGTAAGAGAGTTAGCAGAGTACTGAGTGAGAGAGATAGCGGAGTTCTGAGTGAGAGAGTTAGCAGAGTACTGAGTGAGAGATTTAGCGGAGTATTGAGTGAGAGAGTTAGCGGAGTACTGAGTGAGAGAGACAGCGGAGTACTGAGTGAGAGAGTTAGCGGAGTACTGAGTGAGAGAGATAGCGGAGTACTGAGTGAGAGAGTTAGCGGAGTACTGAGTGAGAGAGTTAGCGGAGTACTGACCTAGAGAGTTAGCGGAGTACTGAGTGAGAGAGATAGCGGAGTATTGAGTAAAAGAGTAAGCGGTGTATTGAGTGAGAGTTAGCGGAGTACTGAGTGAGAGAGATAGTGGCGTACTGAGTGAGAGAGTTAGCAGACTATTGAGTGAGAGAGTTAGCGGAGTGTTGAGTGAGAGAGTTAGTGGAGTTCTGAGTAAGAGAGATAGCGGAGTACTGAGTGAGAGAGATAGCGGAGAACTGAGTGAGAGAGATAGCGGAGTACTGAGTGAGAGAGTTAGCGGAGTACTAAGTTAGAGAATTAGCAGAGTATTGAGTGAGAGAGTTAGCGGAGTATTGAGTGAGAGAGATAGCGGAGTATTGAGTGAGAGAGTTAGCGGAGTTCTGAGTGAGAGAGTTAGCGGAGTAATGAGTGAGAGAGAAAGCGGAGTGCCTAGTGAGAGAGTTAGCGGAGTATTGAGTGAGAGAGATAGCGGAGTATTGAGTGAGAGAGTTAGCGGAGTATAGCGTGAGAGAGTTAGCGGAGTATAGAGTGAGAGAGTTAGCGGAGTATAGAGTGAGAGAGTTGGCGGAGTATAAAGTGAGAGATATAGCGGAGTATTGAGTGAGAGAGATAGTGGAGTACTGAGTGAGAAAAATAGCGGAGTTATGAGTGAGAGAGATAGTGGAGTACTGAGTGAGAGAGTTAGCGGAGTACTAAGTTAGAGAGTTAGCAGAGTATAGAGTGAGAGAGTTAGCGGAGTACTGAGTGAGAGAGTTAGCGGAGTACTGAGTGAGAGAGATAGCGGAGTGTCTAGTGAGAGAGTTAGCGGAGCTCTGAGTGAGAGAGTTAGCGGAGTACTGAGTGAGAGAGATAGCGGAGTACTGAGTGAGAGAGTTAGCGGAGTACTGAGTGAGACAGATAGCGGAGTGCCTAGTGAGAGACTTAGCGGAGCATTGAATGAAAGAGTTAGCGGAGTATTGAGTCATAGAGTTAGCGGAGTATTGAGTGAGAGAGTTAGCGGAGTATAGAGTGAGAGAGTTAGCGGAGTATAGAGTGAGAGAGTTAGCGGAGTATAGAGTGAGAGAGTTAGGGGAGTATAAAGTGAGAGAGATAGCGGAGTATTGAGTGAGAGAGATAGCAGAGTACTGAGTGAGAGAGATAGCGGAGTACTGAGTGAGAGAGATAGCGGAGTACTGAGTGAGAGAGTTAGCGAAGTACTGAGTGAGAGAGTTAGCAGAGTATTGAGTGAGAGAGATAGCGGAGTACTGAGTGAGAGAGTTAGCGGAGTATTGAGTGAGAGAGTTAGCGGAGTACTGCGTGAGAGAGTTAGCGGAGTACCAAGTTAGAGAGTTCGCGGAGTACTGAGTGAGAGAGTTAGCGGAGTTCTGAGTGAGAGAGATAGCGGAGTATTGAGTGAGAGAGTTAGCAGAGTACTGAGTGAGAGAGTTAGCGGAGTACTGAGTGAGAGAGATAGCGGAGTACTGAGTGAGAGAGTTAGCGGAGTACTGAGTGAGAGAGTTAGCGGAGTACTGAGTGAAAGAGTTAGCGGAGTACTGAGTGAGAGAGATAGCGGAGTTTTGAGTAAAAGAGTAAGCGGTGTATTGAGTGAGAGTTAGCGGAGTACTGAGTGAGAGAGATAGTGGCGTACTGAGTGAGAGAGTTAGCAGAGTATTGAGTGAGAGAGTTAGCGGAGTGTTGAGTGAGAGAGTTAGTGGAGTTCTGAGTGAGAGAGTTAGCGGAGTACTGAGTGAGAGAGATAGCGGAGAACTGAGTGAGAGAGATAGCGGAGTACTGAGTGAGAGAGTTAGCGGAGTACTAAGTTAGAGAATTAGCAGAGTATTGAGTGAGAGAGTTAGCGGAGTATTGAGTGAGAGAGATAGCGGAGTATTGAGTGAGAGAGTTAGCGGAGTTCTGAGTGAGAGAGTTAGCGGAGTAATGAGTGAGAGAGATAGCGGAGTGCCTAGTGAGAGAGTTAGCGGAGTATTGAGTGAGAGAGATAGCGGAGTATTGAGTGAGAGAGTTAGCGGAGTATATCGTGAGAGAGTTAGCGGAGTATAGAGTGAGAGAGTTAGCGGAGTATAGAGTGGAGAGTTGGCGGAGTATAAAGTGAGAGAGATAGCGGAGTATTGAGTGAGAGAGATAGTGGAGTACTGAGTGAGAAAAATAGCGGAGTTCTGAGTGAGAGAGATAGTGGAGTACTGAGTGAGAGAGATAGCGGAGTACTGAGTGAGAGAGTTAGCGAAGTACTGAGTGAGAGAGTTAACGTATTGAGTGAGAGGGTTAGCGGAGAGCCTAGTGAGAGAGTTAGCGGAGTTCTGAGTGAGAGAGTTAGCGGAGTATTGAGTGAGAGAGTTAGCGGAGTATTGAGTGAGAGAGTTAGCGGAGTATTGAGTGAGAGAGTTAGCGGAGTACTGAGTGAGAGAGATAGCGGAGTGCCTATTGAGAGAGTTAGCGGAGTACTGAGTGAGAGAGTTAGCGGAGTACTGAGTGAGAGAGTTAGCGGAGTACTGAGTGAGAGAGATAGCGGAGTACTGAGTGAGAGAGTTAGCGGAGTATTGAGTGAGAGAGTTAGCGCAGTATTGAGTGAGAGAGTTAGTGGAGTATAGAGTGAGAGAGTTAGCAGAGTATAGAGTGAGAGAGTTAGCAGAGTACTGCGTGAGAGAATTAGCGGAGTTCGGAGAGAGAGAGTTAGCGGAGTACTGAGTGAGAGAGTTAGCAGAGTATTGAGTGAGAGAGATAGCGGAGTACTGAGTGAGAGAGTTAGCGGAGTATTGAGTGAGAGAGTTAGCGGAGTACTGCGTGAGAGAGTTAGCGGAGTACCAAGTTAGAGAGTTCGCGGAGTACTGAGTGAGAAAGTTAGCGGAGTATTGAATGAGAGAGATAGCGGAGTATTGAGTGAGAGAGTTAGCAGAGTACTGAGTGAGAGAGTTAGCGGAGTACTGAGTGAGAGAGATAGCGGAGTACTGAGTGAGAGAGTTAGCGGAGTACTGAGTGAGAGAGTTAGCGGAGTACTGAGTGAAAGAGTTAGCGGAGTACTGATTGAGAGAGATAGCGGAGTTTTGAGTAAAAGAGTAAGCGGTGTATTGAGTGAGAGTTAGCGGAGTACTGAGTGAGAGAGATAGTGGCGTACTGAGTGAGAGAGTTAGCAGAGTATTGAGTGAGAGAGTTAGCGGAGTACTGAGTGAGAGAGTTAGTGGAGTTCTGAGTGAGAGAGTTAGCGGAGTACTGAGTGAGAGAGATAGCGGAGTACTGAGTGAGAGAGATAGCGGAGTACTGAGTGAGAGAGTTAGCGGAGTACTAAGTTAGAGAGTTAGCAGAGTATTGAGTGAGAGAGTTAGCGGAGTATTGAGTGAGAGAGATAGCGGAGTATTGAGTGAGTTAGCGGAGTACTGAGTGAGAGGGTTAGCGGAGTACTGAGTGAGAGAGATAGCGGAGTACTGAGTGAGAGAGTTAGCGGAGTATTGAGTGAGAGAGATAGCGGAGTATTGAGTGAGAGAGTTAGCGGAGTATATCGTGAGAGAGTTAGCGGAGTATAGAGTGAGAGAGTTAGCGGAGTATAGAGTGGAGAGTTGGCGGAGTATAAAGTGAGAGAGATATCGGAGTATTGAGTGAGAGAGATAGTGGAGTACTGAGTGAGAAAAATAGCGGAGTTCTGAGTGAGAGAGTTAGTGGAGATCTGAGTGAGAGAGATAGCGGAGTACTGAGTGAGAGAGTTAGCGAAGTACTGAGTGAGAGAGTTAACGTATTGAGTGAGAGGGTTAGCGGAGAGCCTAGTGAGAGAGTTAGCGGAGTTCTGAGTGAGAGAGTTAGCGGAGTATTGAGTGAGAGAGTTAGCGGAGTATTGAGTGAGAGAGTTAGCGGAGTATTGAGTGAGAGAGTTAGCGGAGTACTGAGTGAGAGAGATAGCGGAGTGCCTATTGAGAGAGTTAGCGGAGTACTGAGTGAGAGAGTTAGCGGAGTACTGAGTGAGAGAGTTAGCGGAGTACTGAGTGAGAGAGATAGCGGAGTACTGAGTGAGAGAGTTAGCGGAGTATTGAGTGAGAGAGTTAGCGCAGTATTGAGTGAGAGAGTTAGTGGAGTATAGAGTGAGAGAGTTAGCAGAGTATAGAGTGAGAGAGTTAGCAGAGTATAGAGTGAGAGAATTAGCGGAGTATAAAGTGAGAGAGTTAGCGGAGTATTGAGTGAGAGAGTTAGCGGAGTATTGAGTGAGAGAGATAGCGGAGTATTGAGTGAAAGAGTTAGCGGAGTATTGAGTGAGAGTTAGCGGAGTACTGAGTGAGAGAGATAGTGGTATACTGAGTGAGAGAGTTAGCAGAGTACTGAGTGAGAGAATTAGCGGAGTTCGGAGAGAGAGAGTTAGCGGAGTACTGAGTGAGAGAGATAGCGGAGTACTGAGTGAGAGAGATAGCGGAGTACTAAGTTAGAGAGTTAGCGGAGTATAGAGTGAGAGAGTTAGCGGAGTACTGAGTGAGAAAAATAGCGGAGTTCTGAGTGAGAGAGATAGCGGAGTACTTAGTGAGAGAGATAGCGGAGTACTGAGTGAGAGAGTTAGCGTAGTACTGAGTGAGAGAGTTAGCGGCGTATTGAGTGAGAGAGATTCCCCAGTACTGAGTGAGAGAGTTAGCGGAGTATTGAGTGCAAGAGATAGCGGAGTACTGAGTGAGAGAGTTAGCGGAGTACTGAGTGAGAGAGTTAGCGGAGTATTGAGTGAGAGAGATAGTGGAGTACTGAGTGAGAGAGTTAGCGGAGTATTGAGTGAGAGAGTTAGCGGAGTACTGAGTGAGAGAGATAGCGGAGTGCCTAGTGAGAGAGTTAGCAGAGTACTGAGTGAGAGAGTTAGCGGAGTATTGAGTGAGAGAGATAGCTGAGTACTGAGTGCGAGAGTTAGCGGAGTACTAAGTTAGAGGGTTAGCGGAGTACTGAGTGAGAGTGTTAGCGGAGTACTGAGTGAGAGAGATAGCGGAGTGCCTAGTGAGAAAGTTAGCGGACTTCTGAGTGAGAGAGTTAGTGGAGTACTGAGTGAGAGAGATAGCCGAGCACTGAGTGAGAGAGTTAGCGGAGTATAGAGTGAGAGAGTTAGCGGAGTGTAGAGTGAGAGAGTTATCGGAGTATAAAGTGAGAGAGTTAGCGGAGTGTAGAGTGAGAGAGTTATCGGAGTATAAAGTGAGAGAGATAGCAGAGTATTGAGTGAGAGAGATAGCGGAGTAT